>MU007099.1:0-128024 GCA_010583015.1 Tothia fuscella
AGATTTTCCTTCCAATTTTAGCGTGTGTTATAGGTGGGGTTGTATTATAGGTGGGGTCAACACTCTAAGTAAGTTTATTAGTCTTATTACTTTAATATAATTTAGAAATTTTATAAAGTAGATTAGATTACTTAATATAACTAAATTAATAAGTTTAATTAAATTAATAAAAGAGAGTAAATATATTCTAAGAGTCTATCTAGAGTAAATTAAGTTTAGCTAGTCTAGATAGAATCTAGATAGAGTCTAGATAGAATCTAGATAGAATCTAGATAGTTTCTAGATAGCTTCTAGATTATTCTTAGCTCTACTTAATAAAACTTATAAAACTAAGTAATCTTATTTAGGTATTCCTACGGTTCGGGATAAACCCGAACGGGTCGGTACGGGCCCGGTTCGGGACGGGTTAACGGGACGGGATCGAGGTTAAAAATTCTATACTATCCCGCCCTATACTATTTATAGTAGTATTTATATTAGTATTATAATTAAATAACCCTAAAATACTACTAAAACTAAAATAGTACGACTTTTTCTAAAACCTATCCTAGAACCGGTACCGCTATAGTTCGGGTTTATAGGGTAAAAACCCGACTCGTACCGTCTCGTAGAGAACTCTAATCTTATTAATCTAAACTTAAACTATATTTAACTTAAATAGACTAGATAGTAAAAGATATTCTACCTAATCTAGATAATCTAGATTAGTTTAATTCAAGTTAAGTTAGTTTAATAAATAAACTTTTTCCTAATATATAAGACTAGATCTCTAGTAAATATACCTCAAAATAATAGAAAATAGCTAGCGCGGTTAATCTATAAGAGAGTTACTTATAAATAGAAGTATACTAATTTAGATTCTAACTATCCTTAGCCTATTATTTATAGAGTCTATATTAGAAAGCCTTAGCTAACTTCTAATAATATTAAAAACTAAATTATATATTATTTCTAGATTCTAGAGTATTTTGTTCTCTATTCCTCTAAAGGGCTAAGAATTCCTATTATTTTTATCTATAGCAACAAAAAATAGATTAATTTTAGAGATAGTAGGTTACTATAATCTAGAGCCTTCTAAATTAGACTAATTTAAGTAAAGGAGACTAAGATAAATAGATATTCTTCTATCTAGAAGGCGAGAATAATATTAAATTTACTATAGTATAGTAGAAGCTATAATTTATAGTTAAAATCTAGTATACTATAGCCTTAATTAAATCTAAATAGAAAAGATCTATTGCGGTTTAGTATAAAGAGAAAGTTAAGGATAAAACTAAACTAGTATAGAAGCTTAAATAGACTTACTAAGAAAATAAAAAAGCCTATACTAGAGTAATTAAATAAGCTAGGATCCTAGGAACTAATAATTAGAAGAAGCTAGAAGCCTATAACTATTCTATTTAGAAAGCTAATATAAGGCTAAAGACTTCTAGCTAGGTAAAATCTAGAAGTAAGTATATTTACTAAGAGTAGAAACTAGAGTATTACCTAAATTAGAAGTATATTTATTCTAAATACTCTAAAGACGGAGATATTAATAGTATATTTTACTCTAAATATATCTAAAAGAGGGAGTTATATCTATACTACTACTATATTAGGTAGAAGTACTTCTATTACTAGATACTCCTAATTAAGGATAATACTCCTATCTATATTAGAGCGAAAAAGTAGAATCGCTAGCTTATCTAGAAGCTTAATATTAAATATTACTCTTATTCTATAAACTTACCTAATCTTTATCCGATTAAAAACTTATTTAATAATTTAGATAATATACTCTAGAATTCTAACTTTACTAGAAGCTCTAAGAAGACGATCCTAGTAGTAGAAACTAAGATTATATAGTTATAGAAGGAAGATAACTAGTTTAGAAAGATAATTATAGAATATATTAGATAGGAGGTTTTAATTAAAAAAGCGATTATCTACCTCTAATATAATAGTTATAATAACTTAGTTAGATAGATAGTATTCTAATATATATCTAGTAATTATTATATAGTTTATTGGACCGTTGTCATGATGCGACAGTGATTCTGACAATAATATAAAGTTTTGGTGGAATGGTCACGTGCACTAGCGTTTCCCATTTAATGTCGGCGACGCCTTGTATGACCTTACCAATGTATCTCTCTCATCGCGCCAGGCTTGACAGTAACAAGAGCTGCAGCAAAGTTTTTGGCTTCCGGAAACGTCTGCGGGTCTAAAGTCTTGACACTTCCCCCCGGGAACTCCATGGGAGCTTGTTCAGAACAGTGATGAGAGTAAGCGCGAGATTTGGGTAACGCTCCTGCGGAAGACGTAATGTTCTGCTTCGAGATATCTGTGGGAGCTTTGGTGCCCGGAAAGATGAAAAGTTCGCCAGCCGGTAAATCCTTGAACGCGGAGACTGGAATACCGAGATCCTTCGATAGAACAGATAACGGATTGTGAGCCATGAGCTCAGTCACTAGAAAAGTGTTGTCCTCTGAGAAAGCTCCGTCGTCGAAAACGAGCATGAATTCCTACTTCGTTAAGCAAGATTCAGTGAGGAACTCCAGGAGGGAAAAACCAAACGTCACCTTTGCTAACATCATCCACAAATGACCGTCCTTCTTCGTCGATTGCGGCGATCCTAGCAGTCCTATTTAGAACCAGTGCCCATTCGCCTGCGACGTGCCAATGTACTAGAAGAAATATTAGGAAGTGAATTGATCACTCTCATTGGGTATTTCGTATCATATACGTGTAAAGGCAACGAGATAATAGGCGGGCTTACATTCACGATATGCGCCTGCTTCGAGACGCATATCGACACCCGCCATCTTTGTAGCATCCGGCATCACGACTGTGTTCTCTTGACGAGACCACCCTGCATTGTCCAGTCCTAGCTTAGCATGGGATAAGCCCATCGGCCATTGAGCATTAATAGTCTGTCCATGATCTGTTCCTGGAGGAGCCAATTTATCGGGGTTAATCTTATCGTAATCTGCAGTCCTAGGCCCAGGATCTGTACCTCCCTAACAGCCTGATCTTAGTAAAGGACCTAACATCAATCACTATCACTCACTTTGCTGCCACGGACAGGTTGAGGGTTTGGTGTGTTCTCAAAGTCCAGATAAGTTCCAAGATTCGCCTCATCAGTTTGACCTGGGACTGGTTGGTATTGTACATGTGTATCCTCCGTCGTCAACACATTCTTAGGGTCATATCCTAAGAGAGCTGATGAGCCCCTCAAACCTGGTACTCCTGCGCTCGCCAACGGTACCGTATTGCTCGGATTACCTCGTGGCGTAGGGAGGCATACAGTCTCTCTCATTAGGAGCAATAGAGCAAGCAGCGTTGGATACATGACTCTTTGCGTGCGAAAGGCATAAAAAAATAGCCTTGACATGAGAAGGGAAAGTTCTCAGAGCAAGGAGAGCTGTGGTGAGTTCAGGATTTACGAAATTGAACAGTGAATTCGTCTAGAAACAATGACAGGACAGAGGTTTTGTAAGGCAAGATGTACCACGTAGTAGTGCCACGGCATGTAAATCCAAATGTGGAGACATGGATATGTCGAAGTAGTTGCAGTCGTCAAACCTTTGCGAAGCTCCGTGACGTCCCAGGACATGGGTAGAATGTCAAATGCTGACGCTGATGAGTTATGGCTCCCGTATACCCTGGAGAATTCCCACTTCGTTCAGCCATGAGTGATTAATGGCAACACTTCGCAAAGGGGTAGTAGCGTCGTGAATACGTCGTTAGCTATATTGGCTGGGTTCTAATTGCAGACGTCAATCATTTCAAATGAACGTGATGAATGAATGTGAAGACCGTGTCGAATGGATAATCATTTGCAGCATCTCTAGTCCTTGACAAACAATGGTGACGTGTAACGCGCGGTCAGCAGGAAGTCGAATTCAAGCCTCCCTGTATACAGAACATTCATGGAGTACCGGCCGCCGGAACCAGGAATAGGTTGGTGCTTATCGTTTCAATTACTGCTGTGATGTAACGAAGTCTCCGAGAAGAATAGTTTCCCTCCGATCCTAGTATAATGCTTGCACTCCCCACAGAAAGATCCAGGTCGACACAGATTGTAGGTAGAGCATGAACCACATCGAGTAAAGCTTATGTGGTGGATGTAGAAAGCTTGCACAGTCCATTCAGGATTGGTAATAGGAAGGCGAGGCAAGAGGAGCAGAGGAGATATCTCGGAGAGTACAGTGATGTATAAGAGAGGTGGACAAAGTGCTACAGAGCCAGGGGTCGAAGCAAATCCATGATATTGAAGCTTACCTTATGCAGTCACTACGAGTATCAAGGCGATCAATATCCTCATAAGACTGCAAAGTACGATTTGCTGAGTAATCTTCTGATACAGGCTTCATCTAGGAACTTCTTGTGTATGCATATTGCAGAAACAGGGTTAGCCTTCACTTTTAGGAATTTAGTTAGTTCGGCCAATTTCTGTTTAGGGACAACACGTACCACACGGTATTACCATCATCCTTTGTAAAGAAATTGTGTACATTCTAACCCAGTCACGAGTACAGAATATTTTCAACAAAGCAAATTCGAGAACAAATAATGCCAATTCTTCCTAACTTAGAACTCATGAAGCGTTGTTTGAGTACCCCGTACCCAAAAGCCGCCGCAGCAGAGCTCCAACGCCGCGCAAATGCAGATATTTGACAGTGGTCAAAACCATTAAACAAGTCCACTGAGACAGAAGGAAAGACCTTAGATCATATCCCTCGGCTTCACAGGTTGCTGACTGTAACTTGGGGGAGCCCCTAAATTGTTGAGCGCGATGTCACTCCTTCCTGAATCATGTCCTGCTCCCAAGTAGGGTGGCGCACCACTGTTATTGTAAGCAGGTCCAGCTTCGTACGCGCCACCACTATAGGGTTGTGCGCCGTAAGCGGGCGCTGGTCCGCCGAACATTGCATTGTTGTCCTTCTTGGCCCGGCGACCAGCCCAAAACCTTTTGGTCGCTATGCTAAGGGTAAGGATAATAAAGACTACAAGAACCAGCGGGACGTAGACTAGGTTGAGTCCACCTGCTAGAGAGAAATTGAAACCAAAGGCTGCGTTGATTATTCCGAGCGCCATTGTCAGGGGGCCAAGACCGTATTTGTGTGGTTTTATCATCCAGGTGGGTTGTTGTGTTCGCTGATAAGTGCGATGGTGGAGGAAGCCAAGGACCCACTGAGCAATAAGCAGGAGGAAAACAAGGATGCCAATGATTTGGTGGCCGTTACTGTAGTTTTTGCTCTATGAGAAGCTAATGTCAAATCACGAACTTCGATAGTGGCGGAAGAGGTGGGCTCAGACTTACGCGATTATATCTTTTAGAAAGTACCATGCCGCTTACGAATCCAATTAGGACGAGGAGTAAACCGAAACTCTGCGCATACATGTGGAGGTTGACCTTCTCCAAAACACGTAACAAGAAGATTCCAAGAGGGAAGATGATGACGAAAGCCACACACATAACCAGTGCGTGCCCTGAGCTTCCACGTTCGCGGCTTTGAGTCACTTTCGCAGTCTTCGCGACACCAACAGCTCTGCCTCCGAGGGAAGGAAGACTCTCTCCAGACGCCTGTTTCATATCCAAAGAAAAGGTTCCGTAAATGGCATGTTGTCTCAGTGGCGCAGTAACAGAATCAGACCTTGGTGACTTCCCTTGGGGTCCAATTGCGAATATGAAGCTCGCGGATTTGGAATCCGTTGATATAGCCGCTTTGTCTGTGCAATTACTGCAACGACCAGCAACGAAATAAGTATCGCCGATTATGCCGTTGGGGTGGGAATCTTGAGGCGAGGGAACTGCAACATTGAGGCCGAGGTCTTTATAAAAGATGGGCTCCGAACGATCGTGCGCTTTTCTACTGGACAGTGTTGTCTCTGTGTTGTGTTAGACCCTCTCCCTTCTCCATCGGTCGACCTCTGGTTTACAAGTACACACTCTTATTGTCTGAAGCTTCATAAGCTATGAACATTGTAGAACTTGACATTGACGAGCCTGATCCAACAGCAATCCAAGAGTATGCAGATGGCGCTGACATCCTAAACCACATGTCCTTGTTGGCGGGGTTCACCGTTATGGTGAATGTAAAATTAGCCTCTGAGTTGCCGCTATCAGGCTGGTATATAAATGTAGCAGCGCCTGAGTTATTCGATTGAGCGACGACATGATTTGGAAGAGCTGAAGGGAGCTTATGTTAGCGATTTGGCTTGAACACAATTCATATCTACTCATCAGCTAAACATACAGAATATAACCCCGGCGGCGAGAGCCAGCGACTTCCACATTTCACGCATAACGGGCAAACCAAAAATGTGTGGATAAAAAAGGTTTCGCGTGTTGCACAATTGAAGGAGAAGAAAAACGTGCCTAGGGAGTTGCGGAGAGAAGAGGCTATCACTCCTTTTCGATTAGAACTCAATAGCGGCGGCGGCTACAGGAACTAATAAGGTACATTTCGAAGATCGCCCACAACGAAAAGCTGCGCCTCTCTTCGAAAAGATGGTGAAACACTGACGGTTGTCTCCTGAGTCTCGGTGTCGAAACACCCCCTTTACGCGCTTCTTTGGCATTTTTAGCGCGGCTCAACAATAATGAGCCAATGAAAAGCTGGCTGAGTTGTCTTATTTTCGTCTGCTGTATGATTGGCTGGGTACCCTTGAGATCGAACACAAGCTTTGTCTTTCTCTTTAAAGATGCCCCATACCGTTTTGTCGAGAATTCTGGACTCAGCCTAAGTACGAGGCGTACGTCAGCTTGCAAAAGTGGTACGCCTAGTGGTCAGCTTTGTGCGGTAGGATTGTAAGTTCATAACCACTCGTCGAGGGCAGTATTCATCGCTCTAACTTGGGAGAAAAAGGCATCGTTGCATAAAAAAACATTAGCACCAAAGTATTCATGTACTGTACAATTTAAGCGCCTCTCGAGTGCTCTCAATAACATCCGCAGAGGCCATCAAAGACAACTCGCCTGAAGAAACAGATAAGCAAAAATTGCCACAAATCTAGACGATTCGAAAGCCGCAAACCCAGATTGCTACCTAAAAAAGTACAAATTCGTAGTAAGACATACTCTCATATCCATGAATCTCATGTCAGGGCGTTCCAATAACTTCCGTCTCAATATTCTCCAAATCAACAATCCTAGGCTCGATACTCTCCAACTCAACAATACCAGGAGCAACCACTTTAGGTCTCGCAGTTCGCCCAGGACCCCTAGCCCCATCCAAACACTGACACTTCCACTCCGGATCCTCCAACGTCCTCCTCCTGGCCAACCCCTCCCACCCACCACACCTCTGCACAATACTAACATCATCACACCCCCAAAGTACCATATACGCCCTCTCAATCGAATGCCCAAAGTACGGCTCACTAGGATCGTCACGGAATGCCCAATCTTCCCTCGGATCGGTGTGAATCCAATGGTCCATGTCACTTTCCAAAACAGCCCTCAAGTGCTCGTACACTTTTAAAGGTCTCTGCCTTATTCTCTTTGCGCTGACTAACATGGCTCCTAGATAGCTGAGGGTGATTTCTTGAGGGCACATTTCCCCGTTGAGGGCGGAGTATAATTGTGCGAGACGGGGGAATGTGCGCGCGGCGTCCCAGGAGTCTGTACATGAAAGGCAATTGCATGATGCTAAGTATCCGAGTGGTAGCACACCGGTGTTGACGTTGAAATAATCGATTATCTTGCCTTTGACGTCTTCGAGGGAGTGAACTTCGGCTTGGATGAATAGGGTGTGCCGAGCAAGGTATTCCCAATTAAGGACAA
This sequence comes from Tothia fuscella, assembly GCA_010583015.1. NCBI lineage: Eukaryota > Fungi > Ascomycota > Dothideomycetes > Venturiales > Cylindrosympodiaceae > Tothia > Tothia fuscella. Next base: position 7,775 of record MU007099.1, read on the forward strand.
TGTGGCCGAGGAAAGATCCACCCTCTCGTCCGACATTGGACAGTTGTATTACCTCCGTCGCATCTGTCGCGGCTTGGATTGCGGTAACGTTCGCCTCGTGATCTTTTACATAAATGGTTGTGCTGACATCTAAGCCTTGTAGTGAAGGCAACGATCGAATTTGGTCGAGCTGATTCGCCAAGTTGGCGACATTCTCCTTGTACATGCTAACGACAATGTCTAACGTAGGTCTGGATGACCACGATGTGGTGAGCTCGAGGAATTTGTGTGGAATCGTTTCGGTGAGATGTTTCATCGTCGTATGCCGCGCTGGCTCGTTCTTGAAGAGTATGCCCATGGACATGAATGTGAAAAGCAGGATAAGAAGTGCGATAAATCTGCGTATGGAAAGAATCCGCAGGCAGCTGTCTGAAAATGCCATCTTGATAGCTCTGTATTACTGTTCAAGGTAAATAAGTGATTCAGAATTGGGGGTTGGTGACAGCTTACACAGAGGGAACGGCTAAGCAGTATTATAATTAAGTCATCCTCCATCTTTTAGACGGTCGAATAAATGAAATCGAGAAGGTCTTCTTGCTGCAGTTCAGGTCTAGATTATGCGAGCAGGTTTGTTGTACGGAAGGGGGAAGTCGCGGATGGGAACGCGCTGGAATGTACAAGTAGACGGGATGCGGATTGACGACAAAAATATAAATTCGATTTATACGGACGACCGAAAAGGAATATCAAGACCGTATTATTCAACACCCTTACGAGCAATGTTGCCAGGTGCCACGATTTGAATAATTTTGGTGGTCCAACCATCTGGGTTAGGCCCCTTGATTTATCTTGAGCAGTTTGCTCAACCTGACGACGAATTCGCTATTGCACAACGATGGTGGTCGCGGCGAAGCAATGCCGAGTTCTGAGCTGTTGCTGTTCCAAAATTTGAGCAAGTTCGAGCGGTGCGTCAAAACAGTACAGCGTGGCCTGTCGTTACCTCTCGTGTCCGCAATGAAAATCGAGAGTGCTTTGACGGCAACCAAGTGCACGATGAAAGGAGTTTCAATCCTTAATATGCTAAGTTTTATGGGCCGGTCAAACACTAGTCAAGATTGCTTCGTCCCAAAATGCTTTATCCAGATCCTCTACCTCAAAAGAGCTACCTGCGCCATTCTTACTCTCCTCGTCGGACAACTCGACTTCTGAAGAGAATGCGTCATGAAAATCCTGTGTCGAAAATCCAAAGTGCGCAATACTACTTAGTTGAGGAGAAATAGCTGTAGGTGAGGGAGGTTTGAAGATCTTGGGCGACGTGCGAGCAGGTGGGGGAGGCATCAGTGCTCGATCTCGGTCTGGCACCATTGCGGGAATGGTTTCAATATAATCTTCTTCTTCTGTGTCGGAGTCTGTGTTTTCTAGACCATCCTCCAGTAGTTGCGTTGAGAGACCATATTGGTCGTATTTTGATGTAAACGAACGCCCTTCTACGGGTTGGAAACCTCCAGCGGTAAGCTTTGGAGAAGTTGTAAGGAACGATATGCTCTTCTTGGATTTCTCCTTGCTGGTACGATTGACAAAGACAATCGACGAGGTATTGAGAGTCCCAGTTTCTTCCATTGCCTTCTGAAGTGGCAAAGGGTACGCAAAGTCCCGCATAGTGACCTGTTCCTCTATGTATGTGCGCGTGTCAGACCCTTCCGGGTCCGCTAGATCGTCCGAAGTGATCTCTAGTTCTTGTGTAGATAGTGGCGTTGTGGCACTGGATTTCGTGATGGTTTTGATAGGAGTAGTCTGCTGGCTAAGTTCTCTGGAGATCTGAGTGCTACTAGAAAAGAAGTCCTCAAGGTTCGGCAATGGAGAAATTATGTCTGATGAAGAACCAGGCTTTTTTTTCCTTGGATTTCGATCTTCTTTTTGCGGCATGCTTTCTGTCAAAGCTTGGGGTTGGCTATTGATGCCAAGTTCCCTCTTAGAGCATAACGGCGTCTTTGGTAACTGTATTATCGACGAATCTTGTCTCGGCTCGAGATGTGCCAAAACATTCTCATCATCGATAGGCTGTTCATCAACATCCCACAGTTCTCTCTTCCTCTTCTGACCAACAGTTTCAGCTTGTGAAAAGGCTGCAACAACAATATTTTCACCAGCCATACCTGGCGCAGTATTTTCAGCATTCTCTGTCTCGACATTTCGAATCTTTCCCTTGGTCAGAAAGGTTTCCATGCCATTTTTCATCTGCTTCTGAGTGTGACTATAACCTGCCAACTGTGTCGCAAGTCCAAACCCCACCCTCCTTTTCGCCTCTTGTTCTTTGTGTTCCTTTTCTTCCCGCTTCCTTCTTGCCTGCCTTTTTCTCTTCTCCTTCTCCCGCATCTCACCGGCGCGTTGTTCCAGCTCTGCAGCGCGCTCATATTTCCTGAGCTCATGATCCGGAATTCGTGGGCCTTGCTTTTTGAACTCGGCTTTCGCGCGGCGAAGCGTCGTTTTTGTGTGTGTCACTTCCATTATGGAGTGTGTGTATGTATGCGCCCGCGATCCCTCCAAAATTGAAGCAAGATGGTGGTGTTTATTGCGCAATAACGGAAGCGGGAGGGAGCGAGATGGTGGCGCACACCAAAAAGAAATGAAATGAACACGTCAGTCACACGAAGTCATGTGTGACTTGAATTCATCAGCCTAGCCGCTTTTTGATTTTTCCGCTCAACCAGCGCGCCTCGGATTCAAGGATTCATCTCATCCTCAAGAGCGGTAGCAAACAGGTTACGAATGTGAATGAATACTCTGAATTTGAGATGTCGTGCTGACTGCTAGAGTATCAAATTATGGGAACGTAGAGAAACCTTTATCTCGCTGACAACAATAGAAGTTGCTCTAATTCATTCACGTCGTGGAGATGTGTCTTAAGAAAAGTTTTGCCCATTTCTAAAAACAAAAACATCCGGATCATTGCGCAAAAATAAAATAATAAGACTAAGTACAAACAATCCTTGCCCAGTCAAAATAATCAAAACCATCATTTCATCAGCTATCCACTCAACTTCGCCAAATTGCACAGCAAGTCCTTACCAAGAGTGAAAAACACAGCACAATAGATCCCATTTCCGACCGTTTCTAGTATTGCGTAATTTGAATCATATAGGCCATGATTTAGGCGCACGACCGACATTTTGAGACAGCCTAGCTTGTAATTAATGGCAAGTCTTCGAGAGCTCCCGTACCCGACAAAGGAGCTAGAGTATCGACAATCGCAGGAGAACCTAGACGTGCTTTGTCAGCTATAGCTCGCATCCATCTCTGCCGTTCTCTCTCTACTGAAAGCCGAATGTTTGAGGGGTGACGTCTGCTTTCGCACGGCTCGCAAGCGAGTGGTCTGAACTTTTGATCGAAGTAATTCCTCAAGATACCTTATCAAGGGGTTTCGGCTCTGGCAGCACAAAAGTGTTAACCGCCAGGAGCCTCGGACCATGTTAAGTTGATTCGAGACATCATGTTGAGATTAGATTGCTCATAGTCCCTGCCACTTCGCGTTACGAATGGGACAATCAGCCAGTAAGACTTACTCAAGTGCTCTTTGTTAGGAATGAGTGAGATGACACTCCCTGCAATGCCCGATCCGAGAGAGTCTCCTGGAAAAGGGACCTCCGCGGCCGGCGCGCCAAAGTAAGGCACGTTATCAGCTTTACGAGGATGGCTAATTCCCGTGTTGACAAAACGATTGATGGTGTCCGCAAACAGCCCAGCCTTGTCGACAATATCTTCAATAGTGTTCTAGGCATAAAGTTGACGTACTTTGGCCTCGTCACCATCATTATTGAACTTCTCCCAGCCGATGAACGTTGCAAAGATTCCTGCCACTTGAGCAGCTGCCAGGCTGGTACCAGACTTTCTTTCCCAGCCCTTATTCTTGCTAGGATCGCGTCCGTACGACCAAATGTTCTCACCGTTCGCAATACCTTGTACCTTCGAGCCGTGATTGCTAGAGCTTGAGAATTTGTATTTATCGCCACAAGACGCGACACAGACGACATGCGTTTCGTATCTCCAAACACTAGTTAGAACCATATTAAAACAACATTGTAAAAAATGAAAGCTTACATGCAAGGAGCTTGAGGAGCTACCTCCCCCTCGTTGCCCGCAGTGGTGGCAATTGGGATACCAGCACCCGCGGCTCTGGCGACTACATCGCGGAGATTGGGGCCGTAACAATGCCGAATGCCATAAGGATGACTGACCCACTCCATTTTTGTTTCTTTGTGTCCCGATTTTGCTTGTGCTCCAGAATAACGTCGTTAATTGCTTCAACTAACGTTTCCTCGGTACTGCCTTTGCCTGTAACTTTGACGTTTACTATAGTGGCGACCTCTGCAACTTGGTTGATTATGCCAGCGACATGAGTGCCATGGCCAGTAGAGTCTGCCATTGTTCCGTCGGCATACGGCGACTTCTCGTCGTCCTTTTTACCTTGGAAGTTGACTGCCTTGCCTTTGAACTCAGGATGGCTTATCTTGACGCCACTATCTAAGACATACACGTGAGTGCCCGTACCAGCTCCCTTTAAGTAGAACTATAGTAAAAGAGGAAGTCAGCAAGAGCGCTGCCTCAATAAAGTGGCACATTAGAAAGCCATTAGGTGCAGCCCTTTCCCCTCGTAAGGGTCCACATCCTGCTTCCGTCCCCATGATAACATGCTGAGGAACCACCAATCAAGCCTGTCATTAAGGGTCCAACGTCGGAAGAGTCTAGACAGTGATCCTCTGGGAGGATGTTCAAGGTCCAACTCAACGGGTGGCTCCTCTGGAATGAGATATCGATCGTGTCTCACGCGTTCGACGCCTGGGTCGTTTCGAATATGACTGTGAAGGATATCGTAACGAGTTGTAACTCTGTAAGCGTTGATGGTCTCAAGGAAATAGAAATAAATCGGCGGTCTCTGTAAGGTTTCGACCAATACATTCGAAATGAGCGGCTAGCGTATGCTCGTCATGCAGTTTGACCATGTAGGTATCGGGCACAAGAAGGCCATTATCCTCAAGAAGATATGGTGCAGGCTGACTGTTGATTCGCGGGCTGAAAGCTAATCCAATGGTAGTAGAAGCGAAAATGGCGAGAACGAAAAGACTCTGTTGAAAGCGGTCAGTACGATACACTGACAACTTCTAAATCTTGCTTCGATTGGATAGAATACTACTCACCTTACACGACCCTTTGTTCATACTGAAGCTGTTCAGATAAATTTGAACTTGCAGTCTGACTTTGGAGTCTTTACCTCTGGGGTTATAAAGGTCAAACTCATTCTGAGCCCTCATGGCCAAGTTCATAAACCAGCCAACTAAAGTTCTCGGAAAACACCACCAACACCAACATCTCCAACAAGGCCGATTAACTCCACTTTGGTCACCATTTACTTAGATGACACTGCCCATAATTATTTCAGCGGCTAATTCAAATCCCTCAGAAACGGTTACTCTTTGACCAATACCGTCTTTCCGGCCGTGTTGGAACGGTATAATTGGTTGCACATACGGCGAAGGCTCAGTTGGAGAAAGAAGTGGATGTTCAGAGCCGTGAAGAGAGTTGGGCACATTGCAGCAGTTCGCAGGCCGAAGTTGAACCCAACCATGGCTGCGCCGTGAAGGAATGGACTACAGTCAGTTCGACCATGTTGGCTCCTAACTGATAGGGATTGGAACGACCCAACATGATTGTGCTGCGCCATCTCCGAGCTTAGAACAGCGTAATCACTTAATGCACTTGACTATGACCGGAATTGCGGCACTTCCACCTAATAAAGCATGTGCGCCAGTCGAGTAGAGTAACGCTAAAAGGCTGGGTAAGCCCTTATATTTACGCGCCCGTCTAATAAGCCTGAGCTCACGACCCATGACCTCCTAACTCCTACCAGCACCTTGACAACTCGATAACAGAATCGGCTGGTGCATATCGAACACCTCATATAACCAAAGGGCAAGACTCCCCAGGTCCGACATCTGTGTCATTCTTGCACAAGACAAAGCTTTACCCCGTGGCGAAGATGCCACCCACCTATGCTACACAAGCAGCAATAACCTTATCATTACTGGATTCGTCCGCCCTTTTCTGGGGTTGCTGGAAATATTTCCATCCGGTCGTCACATACGAAGCGCCATTTGAGAGCACCAAAGATCCAGAACGAGAAGTACCGGGCCAATACGTTGTCCGATTGAAACCAGGCTATAGCATGGAGCAGCATTCAGCAACAACCGGGTACGACATTAAAAGACATGTTTCCATGTCCGGCAAACTAGTGGTCCTGCCAGACCGGACTTTCTATTCCACAATCAAAATCGGACCTGAAATGTTGGCCGCTATCCGAGCAGATCGGAGTGTTATTTCTATCGCACCCGCCTACGCCTTAGATCTGAGCCCGAATTGGGAGGGTTGGGTCTCTACATCTGAGGATAATCCTTTTGAGGTCTTCGATGAGGAATACTCACCTAGCTCTGTACGCTGGCCTGCGGAATATGATCCTGCCTCTCCTCCTCCACCACCACCTCTAGCTTGAGAGCTATTGGGTTGTGGAAGATATCTTATTCTGCTGAGTACGTCTAGAAAGGGTACCGCTTCGTCAACATAAAATTGCCATCATATCTCTTTCTCTCCTTCTCTCCTCAGATCAGAAGGATGGTGTTGTGGACCCAAAGAGTCGCTGAGTAATATTCCACAACAGCTGTTTCATTGTTGTTAGCTATACAACAGCATGTGACGTTCGGATTTGATGATACTCATTAGCCAAGTACAAAGGAATTGAGGTTGGGCGGAAAGACGATAGAAGCTCATAGCGTTTAGTATTCATAATAGTATTCTGTTGCATATATATAGTTCGTCAAATTCGATTTGAATTGAGTTGCAATTGTGTTATGAACAAACCAAACTCTTCCCTCTATCATAACTACTTGTACTCCAAAACTTGAGCCTTCTAAGAAATACACCTCAACTATATTAGCTTAGACGTCTCTCAAACTTATTACATACTCCATACTAAAAAGTTTCAAGACTTCACTACAACCCCACTACAACCCCGCCATCCACCAACGTAACCACAAACACAACGCCCCACCATAATTTCTTGCAACCATGAAAGCAACAAAAGTGCATATAGAGAAAGATGGTTCCGGCGATGTCACACTCACGCTTGAAGAGCCAGAAGACATGTGGCATGCCTACAACCTCATCCGACCAAATGATATAATTCGCGCCTCCGCAATACGCCGCGTCGTCACCGAGTCTGTCACCGGCGCCGCAACATCCAAAAAGATACACACATACCTCACAATCAAAGTCACAACTCTAGACTTTGATGCTGCTGCTTCACAACTTCATGTATCTGGCCGTGTTTCTGAAGAAAACGATTTTGTTCGCCTAGGAGCACATCATACCCTTGATTTGGAGTTACAACGTTCGTTTCGACTGGAGAAAGCGGAGGGATGGGATAGTGTCGGTATTGAACAGTTGAAAGATGCTGTAGATACGAAGTCAAGAGCTGAGCTGTGGGCAGTGGTTATGGAGGAAGGTCTGGCAAATATATGTGTCATAACAGAATACCAAACGAAGCTTGTACAGCAGGTGAATCAGACAATGCCGAAGAAGAGGGCAATAGGGGACGACCATGCAAAGTCGCTAAGGAAGTTCTACGGCATCCTCTTCGAAACTCTGAGCCGGCAGATCGACCTGAACAACACGCCCATCGACCAAATCAAACCTATATTACTTGCTTCTCCTGGATTTGCGGCTCAAAACTTCCTTAACTATATCAAGACCTTGCAACAGACATCCAATGGGAAAACTCTTGGAGCCCTGATTGCCAAAATCACAGTCACACATTCCTCATCTCCGAATGTTTCAGCACTAGCGGAAGTTCTGAAATCTCCGGCCGTTCTTAGCAAGTTGGGCGACACCAAATTCGCCCGCGAAACAAAATTAATAGATAGTTTCTACGAATCAATCCGAAAAGATGACGGCAAAGCATGGTACGGGCCTAATGAGGTGATGGTATGCGTAAACAAGGGCGCCGTAGGAAGGGGCGGTGGTGTCCTTCTCATTAGTAATTCCTTATTTCGGTCGAACGATGTAGACGAGCGGAAGAAATGGATTGCGCTTGTGGACAAGGTAAAGCTGGAGGAGGGCGGAGAAGTTAGGGTGCTGAGTGAAGCGCATGAGAGTGGGAAGAGGTTGGAGGCTTTGGGTGGGGTTGCTGCTATGCTCACATATCCGATATTTGATTTGGATGAGGATGACGAGGGAGGGGATGGAGATCCGGCAGGGTAAGTTTATGGGGGCACTGAAGTAATGAATCAATCTGGACGCTCTCGAAGAATTCGGCAGCCATATGAGTACTTCTCTTCAAAATAGACACGAAGCCATTACTCCTCCTGGCGGAGTCTACCCCACCCAAAGGTTAAAAGAATCATCCAGGATGCCCGTGCATGCAATAGCCTCACCCTTCTCTCCTATTTCATTCCGCGAACGTCCTTCCGTTATCTGGATTTCTGTCCCATCTTTATGTGTTGTTGCATGATCAGTCAGAGTACTCCTTCACACCACCCGTCACAGTCAATTTGTTTTTTCATAGTCACTGTTATATACGAGCCCCCTGATCACTTCTCCTTCTCTCACTTTCCTCTACATCCTGTCCGCAAGCAACAATAATGGACCAACCTCCCAAAACCCCGCTAGACAACGATAAGCCTCATACCATCGAAATCAGCCTTCAGCTTCTTGTAGAGTTCATCCTTCTCCATATCCGCACCGCAGTCCTCTTCCTACAACACCCGATCATACCCATAAACCTCATCAACTTGCGTAACCAGCTAGAAGAGTATGTTGTTAATCTCCAAGGACGCCTACTATGGCTAAGGGTTACGGTGGTAAATCATTACTGGTTTACTTTACCTAGCTATGTAGATGTGCCGGTGAAATATCCTGCTCATAGGGCGTTTTTGATTCCGGGGAAAAGGTATGAGGATTTAAGAAGTTTGCTTGTCTGGGGACAAGGCTTCTTTACTGTTTTGGTGGGGAGGCTACGAGGGTTTGATGGATTTTGGTCTGTTGTAGGGAGGATTCTGAATGAGCTGGAGGAGTTGGCTGAGGAGCCTGATTGATTTGTTCTGCATTCATTATAACTTCACACTCACCCGGATAGTATTGTTCCGAATCCGTGGTTCTAAAAGAATTTGGAGCCCAGCTGGAGGAGTTGAGGCCGCCAAATTGAAACGCGAGATGTTTGTAGACATGGTTGATTATAACTTGTACTATATGATCAAGGGAGCAAAGGCTTTTATTTTGTATCTCTTTGCAAGACACAGTTTGCATGACATAACAAGATTGCTAATACCTACTGCAGCATGGCCTCGCTGTGAGCTTGATACACCTAGTAACTCCACCTATTCGTAATCGCGTTATTCCAGATATGTCTCAGCATGTTCCCAAATCGAGTTCTATCCATGAGTCCATTGTGTTCTTTCAAAGCGCTGAAAGCTTCAAACAAAAAGCGAAGTGAACAGCAAGCCAAAAAGTCTAAGCCTATCCCAAGCAGCGACAAATCAACAAACCTAAACGACGAACGCATATGATACACTGTCCCTGTACCAGGACTCTGCAGTCACAACGTCTAATGTTTTTCACATCCTCTGTCAATAGCAAAGTTTCCACCAGCCTGTTTGTCCAGTTGTTGTTGATTGTATGGCTAGTCGCTATCCTCATCATCGCTTACTATGATAGCATACTTTGTGGACGCACCAGACATTGTGGCAGTTCTCTGAAGCTTTGGAGGAGAGACCTTGCTGGTCTCGCTTGCTCGCTTGCGTGAAGACTGAGGCTGCTTGAGGAGTATGGTTCCCGGAGTCACTGTCCTTTGAGCCTGTGGGGTGATCTTGGGAAGGGCTCCGGCCAGGTCTTCAGTGAAATGGCACAAGCGTTCTCCATTTGTTGGCGTTCGGAGGAGAGTATGGAGGTCTGGAAGTTCTGAGGAGGCTCGTCTTGGACTATGTTCATCAAGCTGGACTCCCATTGGTTGATCCCAAGGTGAGCGCGAGATATTCAAGACATTCTCGTCCGTGTCTCTCAGAGTCTGAATGATCTCCGCGAAAAAGCATGAGGCCGGAGTAGGTGGGAAAGCATTGCCAAGTCCTTCAGCAATCGCGGTATCTGAGCCGTTTAAAACAAAGTCCCGGAAATGTCTGGAAACGCGCAAGATGCCGGATGGTGAATTCCCTCCCATTCGGTTGGCAAAGCGTTAGTGACTTTTGTCCGCGCTTGATCGTCATCCTCCGCCCACATATCAATGTTGCATGAAGAGGCTTATCAGGATCCGCTCGGAAAGCTTGGTTAGGTGGTATAGCTTGAGAATGTTGGTTGTGCTTGTCGCTCTTTGCGATATCCTGTAAGGCTTGGCGGACTGTGACAAACGGTTGCAAGGTGTTTGGTCCATGTGTAGGAGTTGGGAATCGTGGAAGTGGTTCCCCTGGTCTAAGAACATGTTAGTAAACCTGCCTAGTCTTATCAACAAGCTGTGCTACACTTACGCTGAGGCAAAGATTATTAGTCTTCGTCGTTGCGCCGGAAGACCGTACTCCGCCAAGTTGAAAACCTTCCAAGCCACAGTATATCCGATAGAATGGATTCGCCGAATTAGAGTTTTGAAGTATGAGCGATGCTTGGTCAAAACGACAAGGCCATCAACCTGCTCAATGCAAACTTGTCGGGGCCGAATGTCACGAATCATTTTCGGAATTTCAAACAGAAGACTCTTGTTCTCATGATCGTCCTTCCCAGCACCCGTGTGAGCTACTGACCAGAATTTGCATGGCACTGAGAAATGCATAACATCTGTTAAGAAGTTATGGAAAAGTGGGGATAGTCTTTTAGATCCTGCACATACGCATCTGCATATGGAAACCTGAGAGAGCATATATCTGCTGGCTCTTGTTTATGTTCGACAAAGGCTTTGATTTCTAACCCTGCCATTTCAGCTCCAATTGCTGCTCCATCAAAGCCTGAACATATATCCGTGTATGTGTAGAATTTCTGCGTGCTGCTTCTTCGTCTTTGCTCCGATACCGACTCCTGAAGATGCAGGTGCGCGACGCCATTCTCAAGACAGAACCACCGGATAAATCCTTCATAGCTTGACAAATTTTGTTCTTCATTTTGCGTACTTTTGTAGAAGACAACCATGAAAATCCTAGCCACAAGAATGTTCTCATTAGGTGGTAGAAGAGCTGCACACTGGGTCGACCGGGACATATACCGCAGCTGTCGAACGTGGGTAACGTCAGTAAGAAGAACACGAGAAAAGTGTGGCTTCTTTGCTCCTTCGATAAACGGTACCACCATAACTAATTCGCTCCCTTGCGTCTTCACAACGTTCACATCTTCCGTGCGTCGGAAGTTTTGTCCACGGAGAAAAATGCTCTCGCTTTCGATCTCTCTTAAGATAAGGCTGATTTTCAAATAGGAGGGCTTGCCATCTCTCGCATTGAATTGGATAAAGTCACCGGACTTAAGCGTGTTGGTTCTCCAAAGTGTGGCATCAAGGTCGTTAAATTTGGAAGGATCGAACTCCAATTTATAAGATTGAGCAGGATTATAAGCAGAACTTCCCTCCTTGGCAACATTTGAGTGTGTTCTGGACAGTCTTGGGTAGGTTCTGCTCTTGGAAGTAGTGATTACAGATGCTAGTGGGTTCCTATTGGCCTTCACTCGAATCTCCAGGTCGTTCGCTCGATTTGCAAACGTCGAACTCTCAGTCGATAAGTCTCCGAGCGTTTTTGAAGCTGAATGAAATGTTGTGGTCTTTTCTAGGCGTTTTTTGTGTGCAATAGGAGCTGGTTGAAGCACAATGACCACCTCTTCTTCTTCCCTCTCGTCTCGGCCATGGTCTTCATTTTACCCGTCAGATGAGCTGCCGTGGTCCTCCTGGAAATCTTCGTTCATTCCTCCATCATCAAGGTCGTAGTCGTCACTGGCGTATTCTAGCTCATCTTCTGTGGTGGATTCGGATCCGCTGTGGTACCAGACACTGAATGAATTAGCCTGGCATGCCCAGTGGATAGGGTAACATCTTACGGTAATCAGCTTGAGCCCATAGCTGCTCTATCCAGTCCTCGTCAACAAACCTAGCGTCTTCCCGATCCTTACATCGTGACCGCCGATGCTCTGCCATTGAGGGTAGATGTTACCAAACAAGATTAGAGAATTTGCGTCCAGACAGAATAGACTCCACACTGCAAAGACCCAATAGTTTAAGCTCAACTGGTACAGGTTTCGAAGTACCAAGCTCAAGCGAGCGATAGGCGTTCAGAAGCTGACAACGAAAGATAATTGATACAAAATCAAGGAGCGTACCAATTACCACAAATTGATCCTTCTAAGCATAAGAAAGGTACGCTGTGATGTAGGATAGGAAGATGTGATGAAAGCAAGGGCGTAACTGCAAAAGAAGAGGAAGAAATCCAGGTAACCTTAGCTACCTTCTTTTATCTTACGTCACCATAAGAGGAGAACAGGTTGAAGTGAAGGAAGCCATTGGGGTAGCTAGAGCTTCTGTGTAAGGGAGGCCTAGAAATCTATCTGGTTGATCCAAAGTAGAATGTCACTTACTCTTTGGGCATTATTTGGCGCTAAATAATGGCTAGGTGGTCCGTGCAAAGGAGATGGGTAAGAAGACTGGTAATAGGCAAGGACTTGCTGCTTGGACTATACCCAGAACCTGATGGGGTGAAACTCTCATCTGTCGACATGATGGCGAGAACCCCAATCCCGCTCTGCGTGCGGATTTTGTATGAATCCGTGTGGAATGGATTCGATGTCCCAAAATGGTTGACGAGATGGAAAACAGCATTTGGCCAGGTAGGTTTTCGCGATTATGAGATTTCCACGAGTGAGTTAATGCGAGAAGCTGGGTAACCTGCAGAGCCTCAAGCGACAGCACTCCAGATGTGACGATGAAAGGCGCACATTTCATCCTACTAGTCGTTTGTTAAAGTCTACTATATAATAGGGGAGGGAGAAGACTAACTCTTGCTTGGGGTGAAGTTGCATGAATCTAGATGCCTGTCTAAGTATTGAAGAGTACGACTATAAAATATATACTGTCCTCGACAGGTTTGCTCATCCCATACAGCTCGGTCACTCTTCCAACGAATTTTAGACTGCAAGTCGCATAATAATGCCGGCCGAGTGGTGAGAGGCAGGGCCTGCACGTACAAGAGTTTGCAAGCACGAATAGCCTGGAAGGGGTCAAATAGACGCAACACATGGTTATATGCGCGAGATCAATTGCTCCTGTTAGTAGCATGCGCTGAATACAGTATGTAGTCTGTACCTGCATAATGCGGAGTAAAGAAGAATACCAAGCTATCGCGCAACTTGTCGAAAGATTTGTCTACATCAATGGTTATTATGCACCGTTCCCTGAGGTATTTCTTTATCAAATAGGAAAGAGTGTAGACATAGCATGCTTGGAGTATCAGTTGTATTAGGTTGTGGTGGTCTGTCGGTGCATTTTGGAGAGCCCTGTGCATGTGGGCAGTCAGGGTGACGTTGAATTTTCGGCTCCCAGACGGCAAATCTGCTCCATCAGAAAATTTCATGTCGAGGATCACCAAAATCTTAACAATGCCGCAACTAAACTCTTCAAACATACTCCTTCCTTTAGGAGACGCTTTGATTGCTCTACAGATATTGCAATATAGCTGCATCGATGTGTCGACCATACAATTAGGCTTTGACCAGATCAACACCTTCTTAGAAGCTATCCCATAACATTCTGCCCCACCTTATCGGACTTTCGCTGGCCCAAATCTTGTACCAAGGGATTTTCTTTTATCTTAATTGCTCGCGTGGTACGTATGTTCTACTATCCGTTGGCCTTTTTTTCTATGATGAGATTGGTATTATATAGATGTTAGACTTCTGAGACTTTTTTTCAAAAAGTGCTGCAGAAAACCATCCAACTCCTGACAATGATTTCCCTGCATTTTCACACTCTTTTTTATAAGTTTTATCCGTAGTAGTTGACGTTCTCCCACAGAAAACATACAAAGCTTCGTCAATCAAAAAACATGTGCGGCATCATTGCGGTCATCCATGCCGACCCCAACTCCCCTGCCGCAGTCGAAATACACGATGCGCTCTACCTTCTTCAACATCGCGGTCAGGATGCCTGTGGAATAGCTACATGTGCGCCTGGTATGTATATAACTTGTAAAATGGCAGATCTGTGCCTGACTTGAGCTAATGTTGGGTAGGTGGCAGGATATATCAGTGCAAGGGAAACGGTATGGCATCAAAAGTGTTCCGAGATGGTTCTCGGGTCGCAGACTTGCCAGGATATATGGGCGTTGGACATCTTAGATACCCCACTGCAGGAAGCAGCGCAAATTCTGAAGCACAACCATTTTACGTAAATTCGCCATATGGGATCTGCTTCACTCACAATGGGAACTTGATCAATGCGCCGGAGTTGAAGAAATTTCTGGACCAGGAAGGGCATCGGCATATCAATACCGACAGCGATAGCGAACTCATGCTGAACGTATTCGCGAATGAGCTCAATGAAACAGGGAAAGCGCGCGTAAATGCGAGCGATTGCTTTGCTGCGTTGTCACGGATGTACAAGAGGTGTATTGGAGGTTGGGCATGCACGGCCATGCTTGCCGGTACGTTGAACAAAGATCAAATTTGACGCACTTACAGCCCCACTAATCTGGTCACACAGGCTTCGGCCTCATCGGTTTTCGTGATGCCTACGGCATTCGGCCCATGGTTCTTGGCTCCAAACCATCGGAGACGGGTAGCGGCACTGACTACATGATGGCATCCGAATCCGTGGCTTTGGTACAGTGCGGATACAAGCAATTCGTCGACGTTCTCCCTGGCCAGGCTGTTATCATTGAAAAAGGCAAGCCTCCTCAATTTCATCAGGTGCAAGAACAGCTCGCGTACTCTCCCGACATCTTCGAATACGTCTACTTCGCCCGTCCGGATACTGTCATCGATGGTATAGATGTGGAAGAAGCACGAAGAAGCATGGGCTTTAAACTCGCGGAAACTATCAAGAAATCCCTTGGCCCCGATATTCTCAGAGAAGTGGACGCGGTCATGCCTTTGCCCGAAACTGCGATCACCTCTGCACAATGTGTTGCAGAAGCATTAGGGATTCCGTACGTCCAAGGATTCGTGAAAAATCGCTACATATTCCGCACGTTCATCATGCCCAATCAGAAAGCTCGTCAAAAGGGGGTTCGCGCCAAGCTCAATTCTATGCCTAGCAAATTCGCTGGCAAGAACATTATACTGGTAGACGATTCAATAGTTCGCGGTACTACGTCACGAGAGATTGTGCTCATGGCCCGAGAAGCTGGTGCAAAGAAGGTGTATTTTACTTCTTGCTCACCACCGATAACGAACGCTCACATATACGGGATCGATCTCGCGTCCTCGTCGGAACTGATTGCGCACCATCGCTCTTCGTCAGACATT
Source organism: Tothia fuscella (assembly GCA_010583015.1). Classification (NCBI taxonomy): domain Eukaryota; kingdom Fungi; phylum Ascomycota; class Dothideomycetes; order Venturiales; family Cylindrosympodiaceae; genus Tothia; species Tothia fuscella. The sequence goes on from MU007099.1 coordinate 23,276, forward strand.
GCCCAAGTCATTGGTGCTGATGAGGTGATCTTTCAAACTTTGCCTGACCTCGAGGCGGCCTGCTTGTCCCTGGCCCCTTCCAATGGGCCGAAACGATTCGAGGTTGGCGTTTATTGTGGCAAATACGTCACTCCTGTTAATCAGGACTACTTCGAACATCTGGAACGCATCAGAGGCGATCGTCGGAAAGCCAAAGTAGTTGAATCTGCCAGGCAAGCAGTGGCGCAAGGTGTCGCCGGAGAGAGCGATATCAAATTCGCGCAAAATGGCGCGGAAGTAGACGTTGCTGGAAATGTAATACCTGCGGACGAGCCAATTTCCTCATTTGGAAACAGCTCTGTCAATGGTGTTGCAGAGGCCATGGAAAGGGATAGACATGATGAGCAAACGGAGGCCGATAAGGAAGAGACACTGGCAAAGCATCACAATGTTGGCTCAAGCCAAGACATCAGTCTGCACAACCTAAATGATGATCACGGTGACTGACTGTGGAAGTTTGGTGTTTGATTTTTGATGATACTCTGCTTTGCAAAAGCTCTGTACTCGTGTGCGATAGACTTCGATTCAAAAGCTGGCGGCTACTTGCTGTTCGATACATTAGATTAGACACTATGGCAGAGTCCTTCAAACCAGAAAGAAGTTATTCTGATACACTAATTCTGAGCTCGTGAGGCGTTTCCTCGTAGTGAATTCTTCAAATTGATTATATAATAAAGGAAATCCCAAAACGTTGGATACTGTAGGGCACCATAGATACGCTAATGTGAGTAATAACGAATCAACAAGAATGAACTTGCACTATTAATAGCGTGTCATTCAGCTTGCTCCTGGTAAACGTAGTAAAAAACGTGATCAAACTCATGCCGATAGCACGCGTAAGACTCGTCGAATTGATAAAATGCGGCTCAACAGTAGGCGAGGATCAGATTATTTCCTATGACAAAGTCCGAGCGTTGAATAACCACTCGCCTTGACAAGTAACTGCTCTGTGCACCCGCTTACAGAAACATGACGGGCGACCGAACCTGTGGAATTGCGTCTTCCCATAAAAGGGGTCAAACAGAGGTTGAGTAAGGCTGAAAATAGTAACGCCTCATCCACGAACCAGACCAGACCCTTTTGAGATATACCAGAGCCTTGGCATATCTAGCGGAAGCTTTCCATTATAAGGTTTGGCGAATCTATTGAATATAGGCGTGTGTCGGCAACTATGTTGATAATTATCACGATCCGTAAATCCGTATGTGAGCATTTCGGGTAACCGAGAAGCGGTGTTTCGGAATATCCCGCAAAGCACCAACGGCATACAACCGAGAAGGCGACGCCGATAATTTATAAAGGTTGATAGTTGGTTGAAGAACAGTCAGAGCTTGTCCATATTTCTTCGCGTCTAACGGTTGACCATCTAAATGTTCACGAATTGCTAGTCCACAGCATGCAGTAAGCATGCTCTTCAATATTTAGCGGAAGTAATTACAACTGAAGGGATGGCGGTACCCCGACGGCAACAATCCTAACTCGGAAGGTCAAATTACAAGATTGAGAACCGAGTGAAAATTGGTTTTTAGTTGCCCTCCAACAGGTATAAACCTTTCAGACACGATCCTGCTTTCCACGCCCAAGCACTGAGAGCTCACTTCTGCGACAATTCGCTAACCGGGTTCCCACGCGCGATTGAGCGAATCCCAATTTTGCCGTCAACCTGACAACTTGTTGGATTTCCTCCTCGAGTCTCGAGATAGTTGCCAGGATCTAATGCACGCCATGCGTAAGTGCAAAGAATTTTGGGAAATTTTCGAGCTTAGGAACCATGTGATGCATTGCAGGCAAACGACGCTATAGGTGTCGAATGGTACTAATCACGCTAAACACTTCGACAGCTTCTGAACGGTCGGTACGACTTGCTATTTTCGCTTTGTATAGCTAGTGGAAAGTCGTAAGCCGGCCGTGTCTCTTGTACGGAGTACGAAGTCACATTTTCATAATAATGTGAACATTATCATGTATGCTTCATATGAACCCAAATGTCCCACCTATGCTAATACAAGTGGTGGAAAGATCGAACCTGAGATGCATTGGAATGGGTGATTGTAATTTTTGACTTTCAATAAGGTACGGTATTTACGCTTAATATAGAATCGATGGACATCTCTTTCCTCAGTATATTAAAGCTGCACGTGGTAGTGTAATGATATATAACCGCAGAAGGATGAGGTTGAATTCACAAACCTACAGCCTGGCGTATTTGTATTCTGGTGTTGACTAGGCCCTCATCATTAGGATTAGGCGCACGGCCGGCTTACATCGAGGCTGTCCCTGACAGCGTGGTCGCCTTTTTCCAAGGTATACCCTGCGAGCAGAGAGCGTTTATGGGCGTGTGGTTGTTGGTGGTTTACCGCCACAGCGGCTCTGGCTTGAGATGGATAATTATGGTTGCGTTGATCATGAGGATTCGAAGACCAAGCTAACGGCTAATGGCGCAAGATCTTGGTACCGAAGCAGAGACACCACGAGGATGCTGTTATCCATCTCAACCATCACTGAACCAAACTTCATCTAGCATCACCGCATCGAGCAAGAACCATGCCGCATTAGTCATGGACTGCTCGACACTGGAAGTTGGCATCCAGCATACTCAAACTCTCCATAGAAAATTTCAAGGAATCCTGGAACTCAATTCGAGCTTTGTGCGGCATCAACTGTCACGGCTCAATGGTCTTCACCAGAATAACAAAATGATGAAAGACAGAGAAGCTATACTAGATTCGGTAAGAAGCGCTAAAGAAATGCATGGGCCTTTTTTGGAAATGAAAGGAGAAGAGGATGAAGCTTTAGAGTCTCTTGGCAGAAAAAAGTACCGGCGGCCTCGATAGGAGTAGTCTCTGCACGAGTCACATCCGATCCCAAGGATCGGGAGGACAGCCATGAGCGTTCGCTTACAAGGGCTTATGATTGGTTAGGTGATGCTAGGTTGTCTTTTCGGAGCTGGACATGTTACACGGGTTGTAGACATCCGTGGGAATTGTCTGTCTGCTCGGTAGTGATGATTTTGAGGATTTGGTTTGAGCACATCCAAGAGCGCAAGCATGTAATAACAGTCCTTCAGGAAAAAGAGAGCGATAGCAGTGCCACGTTAGACGCCATTAGTTGTCTCGAAGTGAGTGGCGAAGCTTCGGCATGCCACCCGAACGGAGAGGCCTCTCAGTGATCAAGGTTGAAGCCACTGTGCGCCTTTGCCGCAAATAATTCACGCCAAATCGCTTTCTCCAGGCTCGTGGGATGGATGCAGGTCCTCGCACAAGGATGACCATGAATGGAGGAGCTGCTTTGGCCACCTCGATCGACACATTGCGCTCGGGTACTGGCGTTCATGGGCACACCCCAGCGAAACCTGTGTCCATTTTAAAGATCCGACGAACATCACCAACAAACCAGGTCGCCGGAATAATAAAGTGACTTACGTCAAGATTTGGGACGATGTTCAGCTGTCTTTGCTGGTGAGCGATAGGTTCCAATAGTGAGTGACGTTATAACGAGAGCACGAATATAAAAGGATATACGATTTTCATCGTTTTATTTAAATAGCCAGGGTGCAGAAGCTGAACATGCACGGGAACTGCCGCTGGTTTTAAACAGGCAAATAATAATGATACCCTTCTCAGGAGCGTTCGTCCTCACCTTCGCGGCTACCAATTAAATCGTCTGCTTTCCAATAATAAGCAAGTCTATCAAGACTCAAGAAAATGGTGACAGCAGCAAGTCAAGCGCGATGAGACAAATCATTCCGGATTGTCATCGTGGGTAAATATAGCTCGTATTTTGCCGCACCAGCCAGGAGACAGGAGAGTTCAACGGCGAAATAAGATTGCAAAACTACCCTCACTTCCCAAAACGGACTTGATGGACATGGTCAGACCTTGCGCGATGCGGGTGATGGTATCGAAAATCGCTGCTCCAAAGATCACGACCAGACTCCCGTCCTGTTCTCTACAAGAAGTGTCGAACGTTTCAGGGGGCACACGACGTAATTGTGAGGGAGATGAAAGGTCGTTGTTTCTGTGTCCGTTCTAGTCGTTGTTTTGTCTCGTGTTAGCAGATCTACATCCTCACGACCGTAGTCCTGCATATCATTTTTTACAGTCCAAAAGTGTGTGACTGTTCCCCTGGCGGCTCGAAACTTGACTTGCTGCTGTTGTCTCGCCTGCCCCAGAAAAAAAGTCGTGAACTTGGGTCACAGCCGCACGTCCCTCTCTCCTCGGACTGGCGCTTGACCGTGCCTTCCAAGCCGTCCAACTAATCCACATTGGAAATGGCTTTTCTCTTTTCTGCTGCATCTGCACCCCCAGTCCAAGCGAGCTTTTTCAAGCCGTCCCGCTGAATAGCCTGGGATCTCCTAATCCCTGCAGGCTGTCAGCGATGAAGGATGGACTCGGGGGGGCTTGATTTGCCATATGGAAGACCCTCAGAAAGGACTGATAGCAATGGTATAGCAGTCTGCTGTGCGCCTGATGGACAATATATGTGATGTTATCAAGAGTATTCTACCACCTTTATCGTTTCTAGCATGATGTGTGTTGCCTATTTGCGGGGTCTTCCTGTTATTGAACGAATTGAAAACGCTCACCTGAAGACCAACTGCTTCTGTTCTTGGCCGTCTAGACTCCGTCCGATCAGATCCAACGCTTGGACCCTTGTCTAGCTATCCCCCGTGTCCCTAGCAGACGGGCGTACATAATAAGCCGCCCTCCAGTCAAACGCAGACAAAGAGAGGAAGCCTCCGTTTCCGCCACTCCTCTCAGACGCCAGGCACCTTAGGTTTGTCCAGAGATACATCGTCATTGCTTGTATCGTCGACCTTACCATAGCATTTTTGCTGCCTTCACTTATTGTTGCTTGCTATTCTATATACGCATTGTTTTTCAGCCCTTAGTCGCGTTCTTCGCCAGAATATCAATACCTAGCTGTCATAATTCAGGGGAAATCGAAGGTCCTTATCTTAATCAAAGGATAAACATAGAAAGCGCGGTTTCTTGATCGAGTCCGAGTACCAGGCTTCAGAATCGTACCAGCTTTTCCGAATACCATCTCGTCCGCACCTTGTCCAACTGGCCTCGTTACACAGCATCTGCACAACCGCACGTACGGATAATCCAAGCTCTTGTTCTACCGACCAGCAGAATTGTGTCACGGCACACAACTTCTCTTGCTATCGTCATCCCCGTGCCTTGGAGTCGGATTGTTGCCTCAAACGAGACTGTCTGAACGGTATCTGTGTTGACTCGCAGCCGGAGGTCGCACTGTTCAACCATTGGGTTTGGGAACCGCGCGATTGATATTTCGGCGTGACCATCTTGAATCGGCCTCGCCCAAATCGGTACTAGGATTACTACAGGTCTTTAAGACGTACAACTCCCACAAGTACAGGATCGCGGATCTCTGTGCCGCACATCTCTGTCCACAAGTTCCTAGTACTTGACCGCATCTTCAGCCTGAGAGACCGCTTTCAAAGGAAACACCCAAAAGTCGTCGAAAAGTTGAATCAATATCGTCGTTGCTTGACGTGTTGTACTTCAAAGGTTGTCTGATATTATCACCACATATTCAATTTCTTTTGGCCGCCGGGCCTATATCTTGCGACAACCGCCATCGTGGCTGCAGTACTAGCCCATCCGTCCCATATGCATCCTGGGTCGGATCCTATGGGCGCTCCAGGAGGGGGCTTTGCGTCTCGAAGGCCAAATGCTTCTAGCTTGCCTGCTTTTGAACTGCCTCCGCCGCCCCAACAGAAGTACCCATATGCAGTGTCAGCAACCCATGCTTCCCAAACGGCAGTCAGTCTTGCCAGCGTTGGCAATTTGCTGACTCCTCCCAGCACCATCGCCGGCGACGGGATCAGTCCAGCTGTCAGTTCAGCGTCTTCTGTGCCTCCGCCTTATACTCCAAACGGTGCATACGCCTGGTCGCCCTCGAGTCAGGCAGCTTATGGTTTCCAACACCAGCATCCACATCATCATCAACATCAGCAGCAGCAGCAACAACAACAGCAGCATCATCATCAACAGCATCATCAGCAACAGCAGCATCCAAATAATCATCCGCAAGCGCCATACCAATCTCAGCAGTATCGGGGCGGTCCTTTTTCTCCACTCAACACAGGCATGCGTGGAAATCAACCCGGAACTTCTGACGCTCAAACGCCAACAACGACCTACGAAGTCAGCCTACCCCCATTTCCTTCATCTGCGCCCATGTCTGCGCCAGCGACACTTGCAACGATGGCTCCACCACAACAGCAGCAGCAACAACAACAACAACAACATCAACTTCATCCTCAACAACCACAGCAACAACAGCAACAAGGAATGATGAGTTCGCACACCTCAAATTCGACTTCTGGCCAACATCCTTCACCAGTGCACTCACAAGAACAATTCAGACCGCCTCCGACTCCTCAGTACTATTCGCATCCCCAGGCGGGTACTCCACAGCACTCGCCATTTCCTTATTCCTCGGGACCCTCGCCTACTCACTCCGCACCTCACAGCGCTGGAGGCCCAATGTCACGGCCTCAGATGTCTCCAGCTCCGCCCGGAGCTGTTACGCCACTTTCGGCGCCGCCCGGTCAATCTGCACACTATGCACGGCCTGCTTTCTCGAGTGCCTACCAGCCCACCCAGCACGGTACCCACGGTCCTGTTTTGACAAATATGTCAAATCCTAATGGCCCCCCAATGCTCATAGGAGGCCTCCCGCAAGGGCTGGTGAACTTCAACAGTGGGCACGCCGCCAACCTGCAACACATGTACAATAACGCGCCTCATGCAACGCAATCACCTGCTCACAATGACCGTCCATTCAAATGCGACCAATGTCCGCAGAGCTTCAACCGAAATCATGACTTGAAGCGCCACAAGCGTATTCATTTGGCCGTCAAGCCCTTCCCTTGTGGGCACTGTGACAAAAGCTTCTCAAGAAAAGACGCTTTGAAGGTGAATATCACTCTGCCGATCCTGTCTATCAATCACTAATGTATTATTTAGCGGCACATTCTGGTCAAGGGCTGTGGCAAAGCTCAAGGCGCCTCCAATGGGGATGCCGAGAACCAAGACGGCTCTCAATCACCTAATGATACAAAGATCGAAAATCACGAAGTTAAACCCATATCCAATCACTCCTAAACCGGTTAATTTCCGTTCATTCCAATTTTTCGGCGCCCTTGTATCACTACTGTATGAAGCTATATGTCCGATGTGGTCGGGAACACCTTTGGTTGATTGGGACGGAAATATGGCTGGAGTTGGGAGCATTCTCTTTATTTCTTTTGCGCGGATACCTTTTGTTTCATAGTCCTGTGTTTGTTATGCCCTCGATTGCACATAGCATGAGATATCTGCTGGTAACGCAGTCTGTTATTTTGAAGCGTTTTTTTTCACGACACATAGTTTTTAATTTTGCGTTGTGTGGAGCATTCATAGGGTTGCAGGATGAGTGGAAAAGGGCCTTGGGCATCGGCGTATGTCTTTCATGGTTCCATGTTATTTTGTATGGTAGAATCACCTGAATAAATACCCGAATGCTTTTGAGCAGCACTTTAAACTTGATACGAATCTATTTCCATGGTACGGCCTACTCAGTGAACGGCGAGTTTCTTCATTGGCTTGCGTTTCGAATCATGGAAAATTGAAAAGTGAAAAGCTCATATACGTTCGCTCTTGCCCCATGAGAGTCACACGGTACATAAACCGAAGGCTTTGTAGCCTTATTTGGACTGCTACCCATCTGGTCATACTCTAGAGCAAAAATCTGCCCCGACACACTATTCGTAGAAATAGACTCTTGTATTATGATAGACGTTTGACTTCTTCGCTTTGTGATGGGGGTGCGGAATATAGTAATTTAATGGTAGGACCTGATGTCTGGTACCCCTGACACGGCCGCAAATTCAACCGATGCCACGCATTCCAACCTCACCTCGACTTTAGCAACTCCTTCCTCTCCTCTTCCCACAACGCAGCGAGCAGCGGCATTCAATGTTTGAGCCCGCTTGCATCGTTTACAGGTCTCTTGTGCACTCGTCGTACTCGCTTGTGATTAACCAGCATCTTAGAGCACTCCGCACGCCTCGCATCGAAATGTTGTGACAGAGTACATCAAATAGTAAAGACAGGGAAGAGGGTCTTGTAATGTTACAGTACTTGGGATGATGGGCTATTTATTCGTGCAGTAGAACTGCAACCCAAGTTTCGCAAATAAAATGGATCAATATGAATGTCAAGGTTCAAAGCTCCAGGCTTTGCAGTGCCGACCCAAACCTCATGCCAAAGAAAGAAGATTGTTTTGGACGAACTGGATCCCGGACAGATTTCAGAGGAAGTAAATAATGTGCGGAAAACTTGACTATACGGGCGCCGACGCGTTCCGATGGTGCAAAATTATTCGGCATTCCAATCGTGTTATTTACATCAAGCCCCACTTGTCCAATTTTGGTTTGACACTCATTCTTGGAGCGCATTACATACTCTTGCACTTCGATTGGCAACTATCATACTCAGGTCGCTCTTCTGGTACTCCAAACTTCTACGCTCTTTCTGGCTGTTTGGCAACCACGGGTGCTCTTAGGATTGATTTCCACCTTCCGCGTAATTGCTCGACAATCACAACCTTCCACTATTTCGACATTGTGTGTTTACGGCCCATACTAGTTGCTCGGTGCAGCCACGCCAGCGCTCTTGATCTCTGATTCTCCCTCGCCTGTATTAAAAGCATCCTCGTCGTTCACAGCAGGATAGAATCTCAAACATGGCCTAGACCTGCATGCGCCATCACGTTCCCTTGAGCCCTAATTTGTTCGTTCGCTGTACAAAATTTAGCCTCGTTTAGAATTTGGATGTCAGATCAATCAAGTCTTGTTTTCGCCATCAATCTTACCACCCAGCCAACGCCGACAGACAATGGACCGATACCGCCCGCCAACTCGGTCTTCTGGAAGGAGGAAACCCTTAGGAGATGCGACATCAAAGGCCAATACCCTCGTTCCTCCAATTCGTGCTTCGCTGAAACCTCGTCCACCTCAATCACCACCAAAACTTGACCGCATTGTTCCCCGGAATGAATCGTTGGTTGATAATGGCGGATTTGCTGTACGACATACAATTGGCTCCCCGGAGAATAAGCGCATATCCAAAAAATCCAACGAGGACCAGACCGAATCGAAGCGTAATTCTGCAATCTCAACAACATCGACTAATGCTTCCGGAAGTGCGCGGAAGAGGAAGACACACATTGGTCCATGGCAGCTTGGCCAAACGATTGGGAAAGGCGGAACAGCCCGTGTTCGCGAAGTACGACATGCTGCCACTGGCCAAACCGCAGTCGCAAAGATCGTTTCTAAAGCAGTAGCAGAATCCCATCGCGCTCAAAGTCTTGCGGATTTGGTGAAATGCGCTGAAAGAGGTGACAAGAGTTTGCTTATTGGGAAGGACATACCTTTAGGCTTGGAGCGCGAGATTGTGATTATGAAGCTGCTCGACCACAAGAACATTGTCCGACTGTACGACATCTGGGAGAATCGAACAGAGATCTACCTCATCATGGAATATGTTCAAGGCGGAGAGCTTTTCGACTACGTGGCCCAATCGCGATATTTGGAAGAACATCTCGCCGTATTCTTGTTCCGACAGATCGTGGCAGCTTTGTTGTACTGCCACCGACTCCACATCCACCACCGTGATCTCAAACCGGAGAATATCCTTTTGGAACTTAGTACGATGACCGTGAAATTGGTTGATTTCGGAATGGCAGCCCTGCAACCACGAGGAGGTCTTTTGACGACGCCATGTGGAAGTCCCCATTACGCCGCGCCTGAGCTTCTATCACGTAGGCCTTATGATGGGGCCCAAGCCGATGTGTGGAGCTGTGGGGTGGTCCTGTTTGTCATGCTTGCAGGCAGCCCCCCTTTCAACTTTCCTCCAGCAGACGCTATGAACAGCGACCAGAAGCTTGAGGCTTTGTTCCGTACTATCAGGAAAGCAGACTTTCAGATGCCCGCTGCCTTCAGCGCAGAAGCGCAAGATCTGCTCTTTAAAATCTTTGTTGTTGATCCCAAAAAGCGTATCAAGATGGATGATATATGGCATCATCCTTTGCTTCAAAAGTATAACTCTGGCTACGGTCTAAGCAGACATCGTGATATCGAAAGCTTAATTGGACCTCGACCAAGCATCGAAACCTGGGAGCCGTTGACTGCGAAAATGATCGACCGTGAGCTGTTCCGAAATCTGCGGACCCTTTGGCATAGCGAAAAAGAAGATACGCTTGTCACTCGACTCTGTAATAATGAGTAAGTAAAAAACACGTTAGGAAAGAAAGCTTAGCTGATTGAATTCGCAACAGGGCCAACCAAGAGAAATACTTCTATAGTGCGTTACTCAAGCATCGCGAGGAACAACTGGAAAACCTCCAATATAGCCCTACAGGAGTGTCGTACTCTGCCAGCGATTATCAACATTCTCATCCACGGGCGATTCACAATCGAATGCCTGAAGAGTCACCCACTCCATCTAGAGGACCACCGTTAGAACGACTCTGTACACAGTCCGGGTTCGGTGTTACTGACGGTATTCATACCCAATCGAAACATAGCTTCTACGAGACCCCACTGTCTGAGGCCAGTTACGACCCTTTCCGTGCATCCAGAGACCCTGTTGATCCAAAGCCAAATTATCTCAATGTGACCGTTCACTGTGAAGGGGGCCCCACTCCAAGTATCCGGACGAGTTCCTTGAGGGTGGAGGCGTTGCGTAACACCAGCCGGAGGGGCTCCAAACGCGTGTCTAGAATGTCGAGCAGCTATTCTCTTCGCGGGAGTCAACATATATCCGGAAGGAGGTTATCGAGATCATCGTCGCGAATGTCGATAAATAGCTCTCAGTGGCTGTCCCAGCCCCCAACCACAAGTATGCGTCCAAGTGACGTGCACAAGCGCGCAGTACAGTTTTCTCATCTACGCCGTAGTTCGACAGCCAGCGCCTTAACGTGCCAAGTGGGTTCGAGCGGCGTTGCTAGTTCTCCGGTGGATTCCAGATACAGGAGTTCACTTCCATCAAGCCCTCCGGTGATGCCAGCACACAGCTTACCTCGCTCACGGAAGGAAAATATGACTGCTGTTCAGCCAACGCCAAAGACGCGTAAATTGCAAGACATCGAATTGCAAGCGAGAAAGGTTAGCACAGAACTTGAGATGGCTTGCGATGAAGCATTCTTTCGTACTTCCGTCAGCTCGAGCGTGAATAATTCTTTGACTGATAAGCGAGAAGATGCCTCCTCTTCTTCTTCTTCTTCGGGTGCTAATCCAAGGTTGAACGGACGCAAAGGCGGAATTCTGGATAAAGCTGCTCTTGCTAATCGTCCCTTACCTCCAACTCCAATAGAAACAAGGACAACTTTACTGATGGAAACTCCCAACGCATACACTACTCGTGAACTGGCCGAAATGCGTAAGAGATTGGCGATGAAGTACGCACAAGATGGAACTAGTAATCAGAAATACTTTAATGACGTTTTAAGACAACTTGATAAACTGATGCCTAGGGGAACGTCTAACGAGGAAATTGCAGAAGCGCGACGTGCCATATCTGCACCGCAGCAGGCTTCGAGTTTTTTATTTTCTGAAGAGAGTTTTCTAGATGTAATTCCAGAGGAAGGACGGTTTGTAGACGCGGAAGTTGAGATTCCTACTAGTCGAGGTGACAAGGCTCTGCGTAGACAGAGATCTGCGACTGAGCCTATGAGGAAGCAGACGCATCGGGACAACGCTAAAACAAACACCATCCGCCTCGTCCATGCTTCCTCTCCACCAACACCAACTTCCGAATTGCCCACACCAGCTCCTTGGGCGCCCTTGGTCATTCGTAAACAGAGCAATACGAGCACACTATCTGAAAAAGATAAAAAGAAATCCTCAAAGGATCATCTTGGTATGTTTCTCACTTCACTCTTACCACCCCGCACCTCCTTCACTTCCGTGACCTTCCAACACACTCACTTAACGCATCTACACTCACACGTTCTGAATTTCAAGATGAATTAACAGGCACCTACACAGTCAAACCTCTATCTGGAGCTCGTCTCGCATCTGCATCAAGTCGGCAGTCATCACAATCAAAAGGTAAGATGATCCCTCCCACTCAAGTTGTCACGCGTTAAGCCTTTATTTATTTAATAACGTGTAAGTAGACTCTACGAAACTTGACAACGTCCATCAGCAGAACGAAGCTGCATCTGAGAACAAGTTTGTCACTCTTGACGAACGTACGACGCGTCGTGATAGTCGAGCTGCGATCGGTCAGGAACCTTCACCTACCATTCCATCAACTCCAGAATCCATGGAGCCACAGAAAGTGAAGCAATTCTTCAAGAACATCTTCAAAAAGAGATCGGCGGCCCAAGGTACAATGGATCTCTCAGGTAAGCATTATTTCTGTTTTTCACACCTAGATCTATCAGACACTAACAACAAAATAGCTGTGCCCAACGCCAGAGATCAGGACCTGAACCGTACTGGCAGGCCAATCAACATTCGCGTTGACAATATCATCACAGTCCACAAAGAGAAGACTAGCGATGCCTGGAACCATGTCACTCAAGTACTCGGGTTTGGTTTTAAGCCAGCCAGCTATGTGATTCCTCTCAACAAGACCCGCGGCCAGGCTATGAAGGACATCAAATTCGTAGTGGGCAACATTCAAGGGATCACATTGAGGAAGCACACCGAGTTGAAATTTGCATGGGCTGGGAACGTTACTCCAGGTGGTAAGCAATAACAGTCCTAATCAAAATCTCGGTATCAAATTTACTCACTCTTTAAATAGTCATCAAGAACTTGGATAAAGCAGTCGACTTTGACGTCGAAGTCTTCCAGATCGACCAATATGGCCGCCCAGCCAGTTACTCGGTTGTACGCATTACCCAGACTCGTGGTGCTGCCAGCACGCTTCGCAAAATCTGCAAACAACTTGAAGATGACCTCAGACTCCTCGGGGATGTTGTTACAGATCAAGCCATTGCCGGAGAGTTGCGCCAGACGCTCACCCTCAACTTGTACCGTCCTGCCTCTGGCGTCCGCTGGGACCCGGAACCAAGTGGAGTAGGGTGGTAGGTACCATCTACTTCGAAGTCGTCTTCGTATGTGGCCTTGATGCTTTGCTTGCCATTGATGGCTTTGGTGACTCAGTCTCAATCTTCACCACGGCTTGCACATTTTATAAGCGCGTTCACTTGACATTACGACGAACGCATCATAATGAACACACGACAAGAGCGGGCGAGAAAACACACAAGCTTCTTCAGCTATTATGGCCGGGTATCCTATCTTTGGATCTCTGTCCTTAACGACTTCCTCAGGTTGGATGGCAATTGGAAAGCGTTGTGTGACTAGTATCACTCTTACTTGTGGGTGGGATTGTATTTTGATGATTGCAATTCTCAGTCACCACGGTTTGCTCTGTGGCATTGATGGAGCATCTCGATACATGCAATGAGCAGAGAAAGTTTGGGGCTTATTGTCTTCACTTTTCTCTGTTTTCGAGCCGGCGAGCTCTTTCCTTCACTTCCCTTCCCTTCTCGGAGCCGGCGAGCTCCTTCACCTACGCGTACTTTCCATGGCCCATGAGCCAAAAAGCTCCTTCACTTCCTTTCTTTTCCGAAAAAGGATCCTTTTCCCTTAATAATTCTTCAATGTACGGATACTAGCACTCCTGCTGCAATGGCGCGGCGCTCGAATTGAAAATATCAAAAAAAAAAAAACTCTGTTGTGTGCCTTGTGACTGCTTTGAAACAACTGTTCTAAATACATCGTCGCAAATGGCAAGGTCTTCCTCCCTGAATACTTCTCCAATCACTCTGTAATTATTGCAAACTTTCCAGGTCTTCTGTGTTCTTGTCCCTCCTTTTCGTCTTTTGCCAGTATAATTTGTGCGGGGAGCGGCGTAAGTTGCAGAAGTATCGCTGGCACTGCCAAGCCATTTGAGCGAAAGCAGGAAAATGTGGGGGGCATCGCGGCGGGATGCTGGCGAAAGAGGATGAGGATGTGGGGAGACTAAGCCTTAGTAGGCATGACTGTCTGGAGTATGCACGGGTAAGGAAACACTGCTAGACTGTCAGCTTGGATGGGTCGTTTGGTACGGGTTTGGGAGAGGCGCTCGTGCCTAAGTCTATCCAGGAGGAGCAAGGTTGTAGAAGTCTGCTAAGAATCGAGAATGGCATGACGCTGAGGGAGATACGTTCCCATCAAGCGGAGGTGAATGCTGATTTACCTTGCGTTGGAGAAGGGTGGTTGCCCTTTAGATTGAAGTCTGGCGACATAGTGTCCACAGTCGATAAGATGGCAGCATGACCAGGTGAGAAGAAGCTGTAGGTCTGAGATACACTGTTTGACATGCTTTGGAACATCGCTCGGGTTATGACAGGTCGCTTGTACTGTGCTCCAATTAGCTAAGGAGTATGAGACGTGGCAATGGTCTAGTACTGCGGATGGCGAATAGGTCTTTGAGGGACAGGCGAAGATGGCAGGAAAGAGGCCGGAGACTTGTAAGGCGAGTTCGTTGAGTGAAAGAAGGGCGATGGCGTATTGAGCGGATGGAGACTTGTGGTTACATGGATGAGAGAGCAAGGTGAGCGGTAGCTGCTTGCAGTTGTAGCAGACACACTCAGTGCCGCTCGGCAGGAGGAGTAAGAGTGGAAGAGCAAGGTCCTAACCGTGTGAGTAGAGTGCATTCGGTCGTTCGAGTGTAAACACCAAAACTAAATATTGCAGATGGGTAGGCGAGAACATAACTTGGGAACTGAAGCAAAACAGCAGGCCTCCGATTGAGCGAGGTGGCGGCGGCGGGAATTGGCCGACCAAGCGACAAAAGTACTTTATGCATTGGTAGTGGAGCACCAAGATCAAAGAAGAAAGAACTCAGATGCGCTGCGTGGCTCTTGAAACGATTGAATTGAGTAGTTGAGGAAGTATCCAGGAGGACGAACAGAGTAGGGCAAAACAAGACGTATAAAGTCGGAGGCTACAAGAACAAAAAAGACTACAGGTTGGCACAGCACACACCATGAAGTTATGAAGAAAAAATTCGGACCTATTTCCACATAATCCTGATTTCTGAATGCGGCGGACGTAACCAGGGTCCTTCCGAAGCCTGCGGAGCTCCCAGAACAACACCAAGATCAACTGACATCCGTCCACAATATGGCCTGGTAAGCCTCAGCAACATTGTCATCCTTCAAATCAAGCATCTCCTTGGCCTTTTCCTTGTCCTGCCCAGTATGCTCCATCAACCAGGCGATCTTCTCCGTCTCTGAAGCATTGGTTGGCTTCTGAGATTCCTTGAGGACTTCGGCCTTGGCCATCTTGAGTGCCGCTTCCGACTCCCGCCCTTTCTTCTTCATATCCTCGAGAAAATCTGAGTGATCCGCCAGAGCCTGCTTTTGGTCACGATTGACTCGATTCTGCCGCCGCATTTCGGCGACCGTGGCGGCAAGCTCAGCTGCCTTTGCCTTCGTCTTTCCTTTATCCGACCTGCGATTGTATGTTAGGATTCCTGAGGTGTTCGATACATACCACTGGCTAGTCTTACTCGTCTGAAGGGTACTTCGGTGGCATTGTATTTATGTAGGGAATGTGAAAGTATGTATACTCCCAGCTCCGTTAGTCAGTGCTGTGAGTGCGGTTAGGTATGGCAGAGGACATGTTCTTACTGTCAAATATGTATGAGAGCGTTGATAACGATGGTGTATGCTTTGGTAAGGATGACTGGACCGCGGAGTAGACTTTGGACGCTTTGCAATGGGATATTCGAGGAGGAAGCTGATGACGGCTGTGAAAAGTGTACGGAATGCCCTGTGCCTTTAAGTCATGACTGGTGAAGGCAAATGCTCTTTCTACAATGTGAAAAGTTTATCAATAGGCAATCGTTGGAATTTTGAGTCCCCATGAATGATCATATCCACTGAGCAGAGCGCTGCGAGTGACCTGACAATACGCGCCTGATCAGTGAGCTTCTCCATTTGCTTCTGAGGTCTCTTATACGCGGAATTGACAATGTGCAACTTCCTTCCGCGCTGAGAAATTCACCGTGGTCATTCGGTTTGGCGTGGTTGCCCTTGGCATTCTAGAGTGACAAAATGCAAACTTCTTCTTCCGGCAGCCCCACACTCAGCCAACCCAGCCGTCACAACACCACCACGCGACCATATCCAGTCTTTTCTCACAACCCGATGGAACAAATGAATAGCGGATGAGGAACGTGGCATTTCCTCTTTGGTAATGTAAGCTTCTCCACAGGTAAGGGGCCCCCCAGGTCGCAAACTCATGCTTCGCAGCAGAGTTTCCAACTTCACCCAGGCCCAGCCATCCTGACGAGGCATCAGAGCAACAGCAACATAACTACTTAGGGAGTGTTGACAGACAGCCTATAGTCAGAGGATGCATGAGGGCGAGCGAGAATGGCCACCAGTCGAAGGGTCAAGACCTGAAGGCGGACTACCTCCACATCAGTACCTTGCGCCAACCTCCACCGGACTGCTTCCTCAAAGAATGGAACTCCAACCCGAACAGAATTCGACATCAGTCTTGCAATGAGCGCTTGACAGTGGTCAAAAACGCGGCGAACACATCCTCAAAAATCCGTAGGGGTAATACGGATTCGGTCGAGCATGGCGTACACTCCGTTTGGCAGGGGTGTCGAGGGACGCACAGCTCTAGGTAAGCCCACAAACCTCCCCGTTACTACTCTCACTTGCAAGCTGAGATTGAGGAGCGTGATCTGGGATCGCAGCAATTGCCGCCCCAATAGGCACAGCAAACAGCACTCCGCCACCATATCCCGCACGCATGCTTTTGGTAATTGTCCCATGCTAATTTGCTGCAAACAAGCCGCCAAAACACCAGGGCTTGTGAGCCTTCACAGCTCCCCGCAAGTGGCGAGAAAGTGCTCCGCTGCCGCCTCTTGCCCTCGCCGGTTTACGATAACCACCCACCTAATTCGAAGCTAATCTCACACATCCTCATTTTCCGAGCACTCTACCCTTTGCTCAGAGCCCCAACCGCCACGTAACTCATCGCCGTCATCAGACCTATCAGCAACAACCAGCGACCAGATTGTAATAGACACGCTCTTGGAGCATTTACTGCATCTGGCTCAGGCAAGTGCGGACGTAAACAAAATTACTCACTTGACTACAGATTAGCGAGAGGCATAGATACCTTGCCATGTAGCGTAAAGCAATTCAATGTCGCCGCCGTTGCCGGCATAAGCCTTAATGCGATGAGCGATACGCTATCGTCTCCCAGTATCAGGACAACGAATGAAGCCGGCGAGTTTGACTGAAGTTGATGAAGCTGATACTAGCGACGCTGTGTTCTCTCTGCAGCATTTTATACAAGCTTCTCCTCGAGAGATTCGTCTGTAGAAATATCCTCCTGCCCCAGCTGGCAGCAACGGCACGGTAGGTGACAAAGACAACAACCATGAGGACAGTGATAGCAATAGTAACAACAGCATGCTTGGAATCAGGAGTCGACGCCAATTGCGTATATGTTATAAAGACACATGTTGGAGTGTGTCATTAGAGGTGAGTACCCCAACATTCGCTGACCTTCCCCATGGGGACTCGCTAACATTCTCGCAGTCGTGATCAGTTGTACGCAGGCAACCAGGCGGAAATCCCATTCCCCTTTTCTGAAAACGCCCTATTCGGCTCCCCTTGAGACGAGCTTTCAGCGAGATACGCTTCATAGCTCAATTTCGATATAACCATACTTTTGGGCAGATTGGGGGATGAAATTCGCACGGAACTTCTGGTATGGTTCCAACTATGGAAAATCAAAATTGACAGTGGGCCAAACTTTCATCTGAGGGGGGCGTCTGCTGGTTATGCTCAGATCGGAATAATGGCAGGGAGGCAGGTTTTTCTCACTTCTAGCCATTATTGGGTTCATGATCTTTATATCCCCGACGGATGTTAAGCCTGATCCGTTGCCTTCTGGCATCAGATACGGAGCCTTGAGCGGTAAGTTGGCGCAGGATTGATACGATCGAGTCCTTCGTTTCGTGCAAATCATGTTCTTTTCGCCTTCTGTTAGTCGACAGTTCGAAGATCATGCTGACACCTGGAGACTGGGGTTTGCAAGTCCGTTGTCTGGAGGCCAGATTTATCCACGAAATCCAAATGTGATTCCTCCTGTCCTCCTCGAGCCGTACCCTCCACCCTGCCGCTTGACGCATATATCCCCCATATATCGATCTGAGCACGTCGAGTTCTGCTTCCGGGATAACTACATATCCTCAATACCTCACTTTGGTAGACATTACGGTCCAAGGCAGAATAGACCCCAAATATCAAAATCCCAATGGAGCCCGCAAAACTCGAACTTGTAAAAGGCCGAATTTGGACCCGTCATTAGTGCCATCGATCGACCATACATCGAAGGTTGTATCAGGCCAATACGGATACATATGAAAAGCAAGTGGAACGCATCCCTTTAGCACAAGTGGTAAACCGCCGCTCCAGCAATGAATTTACACTCGGGGTTCGAGAAGCTTTCAACTCTCGCTTCGGCGAAACTCTTTCGAGTCTACAGTTGAAAGTTAGTTTTCGCCCAGAGATCAACTCAGGGATCGATTGCAGTCCTTGCGGGCGAAAGTTGAATCCGTCGTCACCGCTTCCAAGCAGCTGACCGTTAAGACGAGGTTAGAGACAGAATTAGGGTGATACATTTTTCTCTCCCTTCCAGTCAACGACTCTGGTTATTGATTCTCACGGTAAGTTTTTTCTCCCTTTTCCTGCGACTACTTTGCGAAGCGGCGTATGGTTTCTTGCCTTGCCCTCGTTTTTCATTCTTCCTTCTGTCTCCCCAATTTGATCATGGCCACGCAATAAAAGTGGCGGCTCTATGAGCTGCTTGCGCTGGCTCGAGGCGAGGTGATATAGTCCTGGTTTGCTTGACTGGACGAGCTAGGCTGAACCTCCATCTATGCGGATCGTTGCCCTTTATGGACACCCGGTGGAGACATGCCAAGGTTGGGTATCTCGGTGAGTCGAATTGCCTTTCTCGATCTTGAGCTGACCTTGCAGAATTTATCTCGACCATGACAGGTGCAGAGGAGGTGAATCGAGCAGATCGCAAATGGTTCTCATGCAATGCAAATCTTCCATCCTCTCTGTTTTCAATCGCGATTAACCCTTCCACGTATCTCATTCATTTCATTCTTTCCGTCTCTTCAGTACATAGACCTTGTAGAAAACAGCACACGCAGACATCCATGGTCCCTCTCCTCATGGGATCCCGGATCACAGTTTAAGTGCTAGAGTAAAAATTTTGCTCTCCAACATGGTCGCTGACTTTCGTGGCTGGGACAGTGTGCTTCAAAGTAAGCTGGGCAGACATCTTTCCTTTCCTTTTGCAAATAATTTCCTCGTCTGGGTGGACTCCTTAGACTTCTCGGGACGGAAGCATTTCGATTTTTTGGTGGGCCGTCTACTGTGTAGTACTCTTGGAGAGCCTTCTTCTTTCCTTTCTTCGGCTGATTTTGGACGTGTAATTAAGCTCTTGTTCTTCCCCGTTTGAACATGCAATGGCGCAGTCCAAATCTCTAATCAACACGATGACTTTATAGCATTTGACGAGTGGTTGCGAAGTCTTCACCTCACCTTTCTATTTCCAAGCTCTTAATTTCATT
This sequence comes from Tothia fuscella, assembly GCA_010583015.1. Taxonomy (NCBI): domain Eukaryota; kingdom Fungi; phylum Ascomycota; class Dothideomycetes; order Venturiales; family Cylindrosympodiaceae; genus Tothia; species Tothia fuscella. Next base: position 43,009 of record MU007099.1, read on the forward strand.
CGGTCATCTTTGGTTTTGCTCGATTACTCAATTCCGAGCTCCTGCACAAGATTACTCCACGGCCAGTTGGATCAAGACAGGATAGAACATCTGTGCTCATGCCGTTCCAGGAGTTCCGTTTTTGGAGTACTCCTCACGTTTGTTGAAAGCCGGATAGACTTCAGGATTCTAGAGTATTTCAATCGATCTAAATATAGTAAAATTATCTTAGTATACTTATCTACTCCTACAGTAGATATTCTACTTAGGGGCGGGAGTCGTTAGTATACTGGTCTTGTTCTAGTCGAGCTAATATTATGGTTGTTCGTCAAAAGCGGGCGATGGCTCATCCGGCTTTCAAAAAACATGAGGAGTAATCGCACGAGTTCAATCAAGGAATTTGTGCTTCCGATGCGCTTTTAACTAAATACACTTGTCAGTACCAGTAGTTCCGGGAGGGGAAAGCATCACTCATCTTGTCTCAGGTTTCATATGTCAATATCTACCAAATGTCTCAACTCTACAGCCTCGTAATTATTTCGGCCTGCGATAGATCAAGATATCCTCTTCTTCTCTGCACAATTAGTACTAATCACAGCCTAACTAGTTAGTTGAACATTAATATGCCACAGCTAATAATGTCAGAGAGAAAAGAAAAAGAGAAGACCGAGATTAAGTGCATTTTGTTCTTATTTCGAGCCAGATTGTCACAGTCCCTCAACGGATTGAAATTTCAGGACGCAGGAGAAAGAGTACTCCCAAAGCGCCGTCCCCCCCCCCATGCAGCTGTCCTTGGATAGAAGACCACAACAATGACAGGAGACATCAGTCTAGAGCCCCGAAATCGCACCATATCTCGTAAGTTTCATCAGCATAAGAACGCAGGAGAGCTCGCGGCCAGTACCGTATACGTATCCGCAACTCTGCTTGAATATCGTCGGCCTCATTTCTTCGCATATTGTGTAGTCCAATCACGCGCGGTTTGGATAGCAGCATTCTGATCTTCCTTCCATCGCTTCGCCACGTCGTTTGCGAGGGGGTCGTCTGGGTTGGGAGCGCCGAGGAGGGCTTGGATGGAGAGGAGGATGGTTCGGATTTGGAGGGCGGGGGACCAATTGCCTATTATTATTGTGAGTAACTCATTGCCTTATTTCCCTTTGTTTACGTTGGGTCAAGGGGCGTACTCTTTAGCACATCCAAGCATATGCGGCCGAGCTTGTCGATGTTGGGGTGGTAAATCTTTGTGAGGAAACGGACTTTGGGGGGTGTCATCGGGTAATCGTCTGGCAGGAACAGCTCGAGCTTGAATGTGCCTTCTGTAATTTAGGAGGTTTGTTAGCCATCGCGACTTCTCTCAAGGAGGGAGTAGGTCCAGGTTCGTACGTTCGTAAGGTGATTGGGATGGGCCGTCGATGGTGACATCAAAATACCGTAAGTTGTCTTCATGGGGGACCGCACTGATGCCTGGGACACTAAATGGGAATTGCAGTTAGTTGATGAGTACTACCGACGCTTGAAGGGGCCAATCCTACGGCTCAGCCATCAAACGCTCCGTCTCTTTGATGATTCGCTTTGGTAATGCCATGTTTGTAGATGAGGAGGGCGGTGACTCCCCAGCAGCGGATGAGACAGCTTCTGCAGCTAATGGAAGATCACAAGAAAGTCTCGCTTCTCTCGTTTCTCTTGCCCCTCCAAGTAGATGAAGGAATGTAGAAAGCTGTTTGTATCTCAGGCAAGCAACCGAACAGCAATGAGGAGCAGCCCAGGTGAGTACTTGGTCCTGTTTGGTTCCTGGTGAAGGACGTTCCTGCTACCTTGTATGATGGAAGATGGTTGTATGGCAAGCAAAAGAAAGATTCACACGACTAAGAGAGAAGATTCACAATCAAAAGGCAAGAGACGGTATAATTGCAAGGTTGGGTATCTAGTCGGCTGAGGTTATACACCCCTCCTGCTGAAGAATCAAAAGTTTCCCCCCACCAAATCGTCTAGACTCCCGTCCGCCCACACGAGCGCCAAGCACTGTAGCTTCCGCTGCACTGCTCCCTCATAGCTCCACAAAAAAGTGACTTCTCCCTCTCCTACACCAACAACCAATTCCCCCTCCACCCCACCACAAATTGCATATAATACAGTCTTTCTCGTGTTAATCTATTCTCTCCGCAATCCGAGCATGAGCTTTGATTTGAATCGTAGCAACCAGCGAGGGATCTTTTTTAGAGTTTCCCTCATGCTGGGCTGCCATTCTTGTCAATGGATAGCCGACGCGGAAGCAACCATGAAGTGAAGAGTGCATTTCAGAGCACTACCTTTGATAGAGATGTATCTATTCGTGTGAATGAGACTGTCGGCTCTGCGTCCATTGCTCCGAGTGGTCGCGATATTGTGCTAGCTTCGTAAGTTTATTTACTTCCACTCACCTGCAGCAGGATTAGCATGAATGGTTGCCTGCGTGTCAGTGAAGGAACAGAAGATGATGATATCTAGTCACCGTGTGGATGATGGATATTATCGCCTCGTATATCCTTCATGGTTCGCACGGCTTCGCTTGCACCTACTCGTTGCCGTGAATGTGTAGATCTGACGAAAATACCTCCCTAGAGCCGAAGGCCTCCATATCATTGACCTGGATTCCCCTTACTCTCCTCCACGCCATCTTTCACACCAACAGCAATGGCCACCAGCCGATGTCCAGTGGTCTCCCTTTGCATCCAGAGCTCATTGGATCGTCAGCACATCGAATCAAAAAGCTCTCGTCTGGAACTTGGAACTCTACAATCCTCTCTCACCTATCGAGCATACTCTGCATGCACACTCCCGTGCCATTACAGACATCAATTTCTCCGCTCACCATCCCGATATGCTTGCTACTTGTGCTGTCGATAGCTACGTCCATTGTTGGGATCTTCGCCGCCCAGTTCGACCTGTAATGACTTTTGCAGATTGGACCGCTGGCGCAACTCAAGTCAAATGGAACAGACAGGACGAACATATTCTCGCTTCTTCTCACGACAAGTTCTTGAAGATTTGGGATGAACGCAAGGGTGCTCATCCATTGAAGACTATCGAAGCACACACCACCAAAATCTATGGCATTGATTGGAACAGAACCCGACCAACAGGTATCTTGACATGTTCCTTGGACAAGTCCATCAAGTTTTGGGATTATTCAAAGGAGGACGATGCTCCCGAGCGAGTCATTAGAACCACTTTCCCCGTCTGGCGAGCTCGCCATACTCCTTTTGGTTGGGGTGTACTTGCACTTCCGCAACGCGGAGACTATGGTCTGCATCTTTACGACAGACGTCTCGGACCTGGTGTACCTCGCGTCGGTTTTGCGCAGCCTGTTCATTCTTTCCAGGGCCACCATGACAATGTCAAGGAATTCTTATGGAGGTCACGTGGCGATGTTGAGAACGGTGCCGATAATCGTGACTTTCAACTCATCTCTTGGGGCATGGATCGAGACCTTCATCTGCACCGCATTGATCCAGAACTTCTCCGGGGAGTCGGTCATGAGAAAGGAAAAGAAGTTCGTAAGAACATGCCATTGACCCGCAAAGGTGCTCTTTATGTGTCATATCGCGACTATAAGCCCACCGATCCAAAGGAACAAGAAACATCACAACTCTCACAGCGGAGACAGGGATATCTGGGTGCTCTTGTCACCGCGGCTGGCATGTCTAAGATGCCACTCCCCATGGCACCAGTCGGTCGAGAAGCTGGCACCATGACTTACTCGGGACGCAATCGCAAGGGAACGATCAATCCAATCAAGTGGATGGAAGGTGTCACCATGGGAAGCCGACAGACCGATGCGACTAACACAGGTCTCATCTCCTCTGAGAACCCTGAAGGATTGAGCAACGAGATGACGACTGTTTCGCAGCGGTACACTAAAGTCAATTTTGAAAAAGCCGATGTTCATGGTCGATCAGCAATCGTCACTTTGAACGGTCCCTGGGGTCCAGACGATAAATCTGTATTTATGCGTATCAACTTTGAGTTTCCGGTAGAGTATCCCTCCTTAGCTCCTGCTGCCTGCACTCTCGAGCGAACTGCAACGGGAATCTCTGAAGAGACAATGGCGCGCTTGTACGAACAAGTCAAATCCATCGTGGATCACTATCATGTTCGCAAGACTGGTTCTTTGGAAGCTGTCATTACCTATCTTCTCGGGGAGAGGGGACTTGAGGAGAGCATAACCATTCCACACCTTGACACTTATGACGCTGTCGATTCCGGTGATGAGACATCAAGTGACGAAGATGTTGTAGAAGGCGAAGCACAAGGTTTGGAGACAAGCGCTACCGACAACCTTGGACAGGCAAATGTTCCATTGCCAAAAGGATGTGGTGCATACTGGGCCAATGATGGACGCCTCGTCTGTTTCTTTCCGCCAAAGGCAGAACCTAAACCTCTGTTCAGTCTCGACATGCTAAGGACCGGAGAACGTGGTAATCGCAACAACCGTCATTTCGAAGGGTTCGGCCGTTTCCTTGATAGCTCACCATCCTCAAAGAGAATACCGGTACCAGTTGATCGGAATGATGATGTTCCCTCCGATGCTTCTTGGACATCATCTTCCTCTGGATCTGACGATAGTGATGAGGACATCTCACGCCTGCCATCCCGCTTTCAAGCACCAAAGGCATGGCGAGCCGCTGCTTTGCGCTTCCAAAAGACATCCTCTCATTCCAGCGGTACCCATGGCAGAGCGCAACCAATTGTGAAGCCAAAATCGATCGTCTCCATCCATGATCTATCGGATCTGCTCCCTGCCAAATTCGAGCTTGCAAAGGAGTATCGAGTCTTTGGCAAAGGCCCAGAGGTATGCGCCCACAATGCGGAAGTTGCGCACCGTCATGGACACTACGACCTTGCTGCCTTTTGGGAAATTCTTGGCCATCTCCTGTACGATGAAGTACCCCTTGAGATTATGGAGCAGACCATGCGAAAGGAACCCATTCTTGTGCTTGCCAAACGCAACATTGTGCGCATGCGTAGGAAGGACAGTGGACTTGACCTTGCCTTTGACGAACCTGCCTCCGTGTCCAACCCAAAGCTAACCGGTCGTGTCAAATGGGGCAAACATCCATTGGGCAGCGCTTGGCTGATCCCACAAATGTCAGTTTACTCTGTTTTTTCTATCCGCTCTGATGCTGGGATGGAGTCTATCTTCCGTTCATTGGCTATTATCCCTCCCTTGAACGAGCATGGTACCCCCTCCTCCTCCCAATCTCAGGCCCAGCCCCCTTCCCAATCACAGTCACAACCTTCTCTTCAATCTCCAGTTCAAACTCAGTCTCCTCCTCAAATGCAATTTCTGCATCTCTCCGAGGCTCAAACCCTTGCACGATCTTTCCTTGTTTTAGCGCATAGTCGAACTAACGACGAAAGTTTCGAGCACTATGAACAGTTGGCAGATATCCAGATGTTGGCGATGCTAGTTTGCATGCTCGATGAGCCGGCGGCTCGGGAGGGTGTGTCTAACGCTGTGAACGGCATTCGGGAAGAGGTTCGTGGAAATTTCGTTTTTCGTTGTCCCCCTATGGTTGAAAATCCCCCAATTCGTGCCCAGTTTGTGTTCTTCACTTTCGACGGAGGGGTCGCTCTCTTCTGCGTTCAGCCTTTGTAGCTGAGGGCCGTTTGGCTTGTGTAGCCAGGTCATCCGTCCCAGGCGTTGGTGGTTGTTTTGCTTTTATTTGCGTCTGTTCTCAAGAACCATAAATAACGATTGTACGATAACAGGATTTACCGATACCAATGAAAGCTCCCGCTTTCTCTCTTGACTACTTTCCCTCCCGTGATGTAGCTTGGAGTTTATTTAGAGATAACAAAACTGTAGTAGGTGGACTAACCACTCCGATTGGCATCCGTTCGTCGGAATCCTGGGATTATTTCGGTCGAATTGGCACGTATGGCTCCGCAGAATCCTCAAATGGTCCGTGGGCTGGTGACTTGGTCCACTCGAATTTGATGTTACCCTCTGGCCCACAAACTCCATATTCTACAGGCAACACACCACCTGCATTCCCCACTCCCGCCAATAGATCTCGCTACAATAGCACTATAAACAGTCTCTCTACCTCCCCCGAACAGCATCAACTTCGACCAACTCGCCGCACAAATTCAAATTTGAGCGCCGCCTTTTCATCCTTTTCACGCCCATTTGCCGGTCTTTCCTCTTCGCCTACGACTAACGACCGCTTCCGCTCAGACGCGGATATATCCACTTCTGCGCCTGCTACTGCTATCACGTGGGGTTCGACTACTTTTTATACAGGAAGTTCCTCATTATCACCTGAGAAACGAAGACGTGCCTCAAGCAAGCGCGGCTCATTCACAGCGTACGACAGCACATACTCATCATCAGAGGGCTCCTACCATCAAGTATCGGACCACTCCGACGACGAAACCACCGTAGATCCCTTGAACAGAACCTCCAAAGTTCCAACCGTCAAAGTAACCCTCAAAAATCAGCACCTCTTCGACGAAGAACATCACGCCAGTGTACCCCTCCTGCCACCAGATCAAAGCGCCAAATACGCCGCATACCGCGAAATATACGCCGAACAACTCAGTATTTGGGGTTTATACATCCAAAGAGCCGAAGTCCTCAAATTCAACGGTCTAACAAGTTACTGGCCTTCAAAAATGGCAGACCAATCGCAGCAGCAGCAAGATGGCGCCGACAAGCGCATTGACTGGTCCAAATTGGCCCAGTCCACTTCTGAGCCTGTGGCTGCGGAGAGTGCCGAAGCTCGCGAGGAGCGCATTGCGGACGAGAAGGAGAAGATGATGGAGAAGAAGGAGATTTTGGAGAAGGAGAAGAGGAGTGGGGAGAGTGTGGATATGGTGGTGGAGCGTTTGCGCACCACTTGCCGTATCTGTAATGAGCGCATCTCGGGGGTTTTTGTCAAGTGCGTGAGTGGGGTGCATAAGGTACATCGTCCCATTTCTGTTGTCTGATATTGTGATTTAGAATATAACGGGATGCAATGGCTAATTCTATCTGTATTTGTAGGCCCACTGCGATTGCCACGAGAAGGTTCTCCGGTCTGGGACTGGATATCTCATTGATGGAAAGACCTTCAAATTTGAAGGCATGGGACTTGGTTGTGGATGCCCTGGTATCCCACCATTCGAGAAGGTCACTGACCGCGATGTCATTGCCAGTCTTGATGACTGAAATGGGATGATGGTAAGGATTCTTTTTATGCTGTGCACATGGGTTAAGGCGTTTGGTTTGATAAATTATGATACCCCTTAAGCATAGCATAGCATGGAAGGCGGCGTTTTGTCTCAATCAACTACGGACTCTTTACTACAATACTTATTCTCGTGTCTTAAAATATATGCTGATTATTGCTCTTCGTCAAGTACTTCACAATTTCCCCTCTAAGATATCTCCAAGTCACGCTTTCCGCCCTCTGGCAAAGAAAATTCTCCTCGCGATGTCCTTGCCATGCATTTGCATCACAACAGCCTCGCTCAATTCAACGAGTGCAATATCAACCAGTCCAGCTTCCTCCATGTAGCCCTTCATTTCCTCCTCGGTGAAACCACCCTTATGCATTTGAGCTTTTTGCTCTGTTGTCAGGGCATCGTCGTGCTACAAAGTTCTAATCAGTACATCCACGAGAATCAGTATTGGTGAAGTCAGTGAACAACTTACAGTTCTGCCCCCAAATAGATCAACAATACCAACAGTCCCACCCACCTTAACCCTCTCCCCCAATCCTTTAATACTATCTGCATACCTATCAAAATGGTGGAAACCCATGCCCACGACCACGGCGTCGAAATCGTTGAATTCGGCCTTGGACAGGGCGTCAAATTCCTTTTCGTTGGAGGAGGAGTTGATGATGTAAGGTTGGGAGGAGAGGAGATTTCCTGTTATGGCGCTGCAGTGTGGAGGGAGGAGACCAGTCTGGGAGCGGGTGTTGTAGGTCTTTGTCATATTTTCTGATATATCTATTCCGAGGGTTGAGGTTGTGTAAGGGGAGAGTGCCTTTTTGGGGGAACAGGGGCAAGAGAGTTAGATTTTATTTTTCTTGCGAATGTTGTAAAGGATAAGAGCAAAGCAGGATTTCATAAATGTATGAGAGTTGAGATAAAAAAAACCGCGGGGAAGAAGAAAGATATCAAATAAAAACAAACAAAAACGAACAGGAGCTGTAAGTAACTCACTTTACTCATCGTCCCAGGCCCGCAAGCATAATCCAACAATCTGAAATTACCATTACCACCCTTTTCGGCAGGGATACCGAAGAATTCGCGTTGCTGTTCAGCTTCGGAGACTATGTAGCCTATCATTTTTTGTTGCCATGGTTTTGTGTCGTACTCGTGCGCTTTGGAACTATAGAGAGTGTAGAATTTAGTGAGGGAAATTATGGATCGAATAATTGCATGAAGGTATTGTTCTGTATCTCATAGGATGTATAAGTGGGAAAAGGTAGTGAAAGAGAATGTGACTTACTCCCAATGCTGGCGATTGGCCTCTGCCATCTGATCTGCCATAATGGACTGTGGAGTTGAGAGTGGAATTGAACAGTATGGTGAAAGAAATATCGTCCTTGCAAACAGTAGAGAAGCAATAGAGCTGATATTCATATAGGAGTTACACAAGAAAAAAGAGGAAGTTGATGTTGAAGAAGATAAAAGTCGAAAACACAGACTCTTCATTCCTATATATACACTTCTAATATCCAAAAAAAAAGTCTCCGGTGGATATGACTGTTTGGGTGTTTGATGGCTGATGCAAAACTACCCCATTCGGTTGCTCGGAGACTTTTCTCGGAGACTTGTTCTTGGGAACTTTCCACGTCTGGACGCATCGGGAACATAACTCTTAGTAGTGGAAAGGAGTGATCTTGATATTACTAAGATCACATTGCATAAATCCTACCATGTGGAGATCTAGCAAAGGCGTGTGTCAATTTACTTCTAGCTCCAAAAGATATGAGTGTGAGAATTCTAAGTTTCAAATAATTCAACTCCTCGGGACATTTAGTTCAAATCAGTATAGCACGGTATGGAAGTATACTTATAAGAAGCAATCATCATATTCCGTATGAAGCAACTAACTACACATGTACAACACATCCACTCCCAGGTGTTCAGTCTCCTCCTTCAATCTCAGCCTCGCAGCCACTAGCATCGAACTTCGATCACTAAAATATATTTATGGTGCAAAAAAGCACTAGGCGATAACGCAGCAGAAAAATTATCAGACAGCCTCCCAATTTGTGTGAATACCGAAACCCATAAAAACAAAAAAAAGAGAGCAAACAAAACGCGTCAGATAAAAAGAGGATCGAATTTGCAGAGTGGCAGAGAAAGAAAAGAAACAGCCACATTGTGTACAAATAAACAAACAAGGTAGAAGACGAACTAAAAAAAAGGGGATAATTGGTGACAATGGAGTCTCGGGGTTGGATCTAATACAAGGCCGTGAAAAAGAACGCAAACCACTTCCGCCTCCGTGAAAGGAACTTCGCACCAATATTTTGGTGTCATTTGAGAGAGAGTGAATTAATTACATTTGGCGTTTTGTCCTTGGAAGGACAGATTATTCCCCAAGCCAACCAGTCGCAGCTTGGATGGAGTTCGAAAAACTGCGGGATCTTTGGCGGACACCAAAATTACAGAAAGAGATGCGCTTATCCGCATAAATGAGAATCGCGTCTTTTGCTTTTGATGTGAAGTTTTTGGAAATAGCCAGCCGATCATGTTTGTGACACCCAAACCGTAGCTGGGAGCAATTTTAGAAAATAAGTCGAAAGGGCAGAAAAGGCGAGTTTGTTGAAACGCGTAGAAGGGACGGACGAGTAATTCGCTTCAGAGGACCTCCCAATTTAAAGCACTGACAAAAGAAAATGGGGTGTTGTTGTAGTTGTAATTGTTGCTTGCATTCTGGGAACATCGAGCAGCTCATATCCCAGGTAAACTATGCTAAGCTGAAGTGCCAGCTCCAGCTCCAGCACTGCGAAGTTAACTTCTCCTAAAGCCGCATCCTTACATGCCTAAGCGCTTCAGCATGTCTTTGTCGGCGGGATTGCGAGTACCTGGAGAAGCGCCATCGCCACTGACAATGCTGCTAATGCTCATGCCAGGTCGGGTTGTGCCTCCAGCACTTGTATTCTCACGAGAAGTGGTGGTTGAAGCGTTCGCCACAGAAGTTGAAACCGGAGGTGGGGTACGACCTTCGGACCGTATAGGAAGATTTGTGGTTGGTGGCTTCAAATTCGGCTCACCAGGGAAATGGGGATAGGAGGTGGTGGCACTTGGTGGTTCCGACGTATGGTGTAAACCAGGAGAAGAGGAAGTGCGTGGCATGTCCTGAGAGTATGGAGATGCCCGACCTGGAGAGGGCCGACGCGCTGGAGGTTGGCTTCCGTAATATGGCTGTGCATTAGGTCCCGACTGATGCGACGTATTCGAGGAAGCGGGAGAGACAGCAACTGCAGACGGATCTGGATAGCGGTAATCGTGACCATCAGATCCCATAGTCCTGGGTAGAGTAGCGGTTGAAGCCGGATTCGGCGGAGGCAAAGTCGGTGTGTGCGGTTCATCAGCACGTCGCTTACGGTTCCCATTCGCCCCATTCCGTTCATTGTAAGCAGACAGTGGAGGCGGTGGACAACTTGGAGGCTGTGCATAAGGCCCAGTGGGACTCGGTAGAGTGTACGCAGGAGGTCGAGACGCGGCATATGGGTCTTGCTGGCCAGGCTGTGGTGGAGGAAGTGGCTGGCCGTAGGCTCCATAGAGTTGAGTTGGTGGAGGCTGACCGCGTCCATAGACAGCGTGAGCAGGCACAAAAGCTTGAGCTTGCGCTGAGACTGGAGTAAAAACGCACTCCTGAGAGAAGCGCTGACAGTTGGCACATCGGCCGTCCTCCGACTGATCAAAGCCAGAGCATCGAATCTGACGATCAATTAGCATGAATAAGTCTCTCATCTTTCGAATCTCTCCTTTATCTTACCTTGCGTCGCCTACAATAACGGCAAGCTATTGCAGTTCGTTGTCTTGGAGCTGGCTGATGAGGTGGTGGGTACCCCGGGTACGCGCCGTGCGGTGGAGGTCGTCCATAAGGGTCAGGTGGACCCCGTCCATATGGTGCGTAATGAGGATATCCCGGAGGTGGTGGAGGGTGGTGAACAGCCATGCCTGGATTAAAGTCCTGCAGAGATGGAAGAGTTGTCGGAGGCTAAAGCAAAGTCACGTTAGTCGTCATTTTCTGTGCGATGTGAATAACAAGTCGGACATCTAAACTTACAGGACCGCCAGCAGGTGGAGGATAGTACGCCCTGTTCGGTGGGGGAGGTTGCGATATCGATGGGGGAAGATGCGAACTGGGCTGGGGAGGAGGGTATTGATATGGAGGAGCACTCCGATCTTGGCCCGCTCCGTTTTGTGGGTACATTGGAGAAAGTGACAGGCTTGGAGCCTGTGACGCCTTGTCGAAACTTCCGCCTTAAAAGAGAAATGCTGGAGAAGCCACACGCATCGCCCTACGCTGTGCGAGGTCCAGAAACAGGATGAGAGAGGAAGAGTGCGTTTGGTGGGTGACACAAGGTACGGGTGGAGCCGCAGACGCGAGGCTGATGCTGCTGCAAGACGTGAGGTGTACTGTGTGTCAATACCTGTGCGCCTGTCCAGCGGGCAAAACAAACGTGATACGGTGAGGCCGAGAGGCAAAATAAGTAACAGGTGGGGAAAGGGTTCCTGGGAAAAGAAGGCAAAAAGGTAGGAAGGCAGCTGAAAGTGATTTAAAAAGTTTAGAGGAACCACCGTTGGAGAGTACGTGGATGGCAGCGGGAGAGGGACGGAAAAGACCCAGCAGAAAGGAGTCGAGGATCCAGGACACGGGTGGTGGGTTAAAGAAAGCGGGATTCCCGCTAGAAGCGCCCGAAGAGTAGTAGGTGTGATAAGCGTAAAAAGTGTAAAATACACTAGTCTTGCGCTGGGCGAGGAGAGATCTGAGAGTTAAGGTTTCCGTTTGGTGTGACCGAAAGGTGGAAAAGATGGGCAAGGAGCGCGACGTCAGTTATTATTATTATTGCCGTGATGAGCCGATTTCGAAGGTGAGCGTGTGATGATCAGCAGGCCTGGTGAAAGTGATGAGACTTCACTCCTCTGTCAAATAACTCCGCAAGTACGCCTCGCCGCTCTGCACAATAAAAGGGACGTGATGATTTCCTGATGGATGGGGCTAAGGAAAGATGCCTGTCGAAAGACAATAGAGAGGTTTTCGTATTGCACGAGCCAGCGAGATGCGGCAGGGATGCGACCCACGCGAAAATGAATGGGAAGGGCCGAACCCGCTGTTTCCTAAGATGGGAATATGCGATCGCACAAATCACAGTCTCACACCTGGAGATGGCGTGGCTGTCAAAAAGAGAAGGTCCTCTCGACTGGTAAAACGATATTATTCGCTCTGGAATTGCTGAAAGATCAGTTACTGACTGGGAGTGGATGCAATGACTATAAAATGGCTTACCACAGTTACGCCGAGCAAAGCACAGTCCGAGCACACTCTTCGAGAAGGACAAGGTCAAGGATCCTGAGCCGGAAATGGGTGTTTGGCGTCAGCACCCGGCCGGCTTCTTACATGAACAGGCCCTTACCCTGTTAGCAAGTGATACTTTTTGTTGCCTCCAACTGCAAAAGCAGACGCGGCAATTACTTCAAAGTCTCAATCACAAATCGCCAACTCTCGACGGTTCGTTCGTTCAGGTCCCAGTTGTGACGGTGTGATGTGCGACGGACGACAGCCTTCGAGAAGCTCTGTGCAACTTGCGATTGGTGGATGCTCGCGTGGTAGGTGAGCAAATCACAGTGCACGCCTGGTGAGGTAACCGTGGCGTCGGACGTGCGAACCGTTGTAGCTCGTCCACGTGAACGATTTTAGCTGCGGGCAAAGTATATATTAAGGTATTGACAATATAGTAGCACCGCCGACGAGAACCACGCTGTGAAATGCCGGAGCGGCTGGGACCGTCGTGGCAATACACTCCTGTTGCAAGGGTCGATATGACGATGTCAACGTCGAGAGGTTCGAATCACACAGAGCAAGAGGTTCGCCTTCTGCTCCTCCTTGGAAAGATCCAATTTTTATTTGGTTGAGGGTGGGAATCCTAAATCTCTGATTGGTGGACCAGGGAATAAATCCAAGAATTTCCTCAAAAAAGGTTTTGCGCAGGTTTCGGCATTCACCCGTCCTCAGATGAGATCAAGCGACAGGCTGCGTCTGTCGTGCAGATGATAAACCGTGGCTTCGTTCGCCCTCCAAAAGCTTTGCGATGCACTTTACTTGTACGAGAAGACTCCGCGTTTGACCTTGGTGTCGTGACCGTCCTACTTGCAGGGGCCGTCCTCAGACCTCTGTTTTTGTTTCTCCTTCCCCCTGGGGATCTCCGGGTCCTGCCGTCGAGATTTATATCTCTTGAGTGCGGCCGGACGGGCCGAGGCAGACGTCGCTCCAGATATCTTGCTGTTGACTGGAGACAGATCCTGAATTATTGATTAGGGGTGCTCCTAGAAAACGTGTACAGTAGATGACACTAGCGTCACTCCGTTCCCTCACACTAATGTGCACCACCCATTAGCATGCAGTACCAAAATGCCCTTTGCATGATCATCCGCTCATCAGTGTGAGAGAATATGTACGTGGAGATAAAGGAAGAGCGGTCAGACAAATGTGAGGAAAGCTATCGTATTGGCAGATATTACTCATATAGGCCGAGATAGGATTCCCAAAAGAGCAAAACGCAAATAATGAACTCGAAGCCGCCGTTTCCGCAGGGAGGAGCTTCAGTATTAAGTGGGCTCTCTTCCGAGGCCAGTACAGTCATTACCGCGAGTCGAAGGATTAACAATCTCCTGGAAGGATGCATGGCGACATGCACAGCGCGTAGACACACTTTGCAAAGCCGTACGATGTATCACATTCTTGTGCACCAAGGAAGCGGCCCCGCAGAAAGCAATATGTGGCATTCAACGGGCGAAGGAAAGAAAGGGGGCCCGACTCGGGGCCGCTAAAGTTTCATTCGAAGGATTCGAGTTTTCTTCATTGGTGTGCTAGCAGTATCCTAGCGGGCGTATGTATGGTGCCGTTACCACCCCCAAATGCAAATGGGGCGGTAAAAGTTATCGCTACGAGCTGTGTCACCTCGCGCCTAGATCTCGAATGTATCGACTAATTTACTAGAAGCACTTGCTCCGCACCAGAGTCCACATGACGAGTCGCTGCAATTTAGGTGCATACCAGCTAATCGAGATAAGTAGAGCATGTAAGACTCGCCTTCTCGATCACATCAACGAGCCTAGACAGAATGAGCACTTACCAATCTCTTCATGGGAGTATTTCTAGATGCGTCGGTCTCAAAAACTGTTATGTGAGAATCCCAGCCTTCCGACCGCTACTCGCCAAACTCAGCTTTTGATTGCAGCTCCTTGACGCTTAGCTGCAAGGGAACGTTTTCGGAATGCATACATGAGGCGAAGCCGCCAATCCCGCCGCAAGCGATTGTTCAGACATCGGACTAAGCTCAATCAAAAAAGAGCGTCGGAAAATCTTTGACAGTATGTAGCATTAATAACGTTTCGAGATGAGTGAGTTGCAGAACCTCCAGACAATTTAATTCCAAGAAAAGATGAACGCGTATCAGATGAACATGCAGGTTACTTAATTATCACTTCTATCGGACCTTTTATAGAGGGATGCCACTGGCTTCAAGGAGTCGACGTGAATTCTTTCCATTGACTGAAACAGATTCATGGAACGAATGTGGGAAATGCACGAACGGTTTGACTAGGGTCTGTGGTATGGGAAACATATGTCATTCTGCAAGCCGCATGTTCATCAAGAGACAGGCCGAGTGAAAACGTGTGATGGGTAGACGCTGTGAAACAGTGTACTACAAGACCAGCCAAAATTTGCCCGTATGTATAGTCTAGGCTTTAGTTGCACGGTCAAAGTGAGGTCAATAAATGAGAAACGGTTGTCCACCACACACACCCCCATGCAAAGAAGGCGTACGCGGGCCGTTCCTACCCACACGACAGCTTAGCCCAAAAAAGGAGGGATGACGGCCGAGGTGCATCATTAGAAAGATCGCTCACCGGAACGACGTGTCACCGTACATGACTGGTATGTAGAAATACCGCGATGAATAGAATAGCCTAACGCAACCTGGTACGAAGTCTTGCAATGTTGACTGACGCCAGTGTCCATTTGGGATTATGATTGTATGGTCAGGCGTCGGGAAGTCACCAAGCGAAAGCTTCCGAGCATGCCAAGGGCATCCCAGGGAGACGTATGGTGGCTTGAGAGTAGAGAGGCTTCGTCGCGTAATTTAGAACCCCATCGTGTCTCAGCCCGCATTAGTTCCGTCCGAGCTCCACGCCCGATAGTCATCACCTGACTGAAGTTTCATGCGGGACTAGTAGCTCTCCGCTGGCGACTCCCGCCTTTCCGGCGTGTATGAGCCTGTAGCGAGTCAATCACGTCAGCCGCTCACCGATAACAACCTTTTGGGCAGCGATGCGTTCCCTTTGCTGGAGCCACGTCAAAAATACTGCATATTGTTCCCTGAATCTGCTCATAATGTAACCCATTTTGTGATCTCTAACGCCTGTTGCTCTGCTGCAACGCAGCTGTCGCCCGAATGCTTCCATTTGCAAGCTGCGCCAACGCTTCGCAATCTCCACCCGATGATCATCAACACACCACCACTAGACCTAATCTTGCACTACTCCTCGTCCTATTCATCATCCCTATTGTCATTATCTTCGTCAGATGAGTCTGACTCATCATCGGGCATAACAACAGAGTTGAGATACGTGACCTGTAATAACATGTCAGCAAGGGTCCGTTCAATAATCTCACCGGAAAAGTTGACTCCAGTCGATATTGTTGATCGCTGTCCAGTGAATATGGGACCTTGATCAAAGGTGCGCTATGGGCCAATTTGTGTTGATAATAATCACAGAGCAGGCGGTTCTCAGAACTTTGGTAGCGAGAGAATGCGGGCGTTTCTGGTTAATAATATCACACTGAATTTGTGGGCTGTTGCATCAGGATTTTGGGGGACCTACAAAGGGCACTAAACAACCAATAAGCTCAGCAATGCGACTCAGTCCATTTGCTCCGAGAACCTCTTCGTCTTTGACCTTTCGTGACAATGTAAAGCTACGAAGTCGCAGAAGTTCGATATTCTTGTGATCGGAATCGAATCCCTAGTTGATCAGAAGTCAGCAAGTGGTCAGTTAGCACATGCAGGCGCAGCTCAAAAGGTTGTGATGCATTGTCCGTTATTATACGGTGAGGTTGGCAAGGTATTCCATGGTAGGCTGCTCGTGCTAGTGGCGAGAACAATTCACTTGTGGCTCCAACTAGCAGGACGGGAAAGGAACGATTTGCCTGTACCCCATTGAGCAATAGAAGTCGGGACCAGCCTCGGGTGCTAGAGAATAGCAGACCATTCTAGTCAGCCCCTATTTTGTAACGGCAGCATAGTATATGCTGTACTGTAACAGTTTCCTTCCCCTAAAGACAAGTCGAAACAGGAAAGCCGCAATCTCTGCTTTTTTGAATTGACAAAGGAAGATTCGTAGACAATGATTACGCGTTGTTAGTTTCGATGACTACAATGGAGGAAACCGGAAGGTTCGTTGATAGACCAGCCGGCAGAGTAGCCATTGCTATCAGCACATTTTGGCGTCAGTAGATGGGTTCAGTAGATGGGTTAATGCGATACTGATTGACTTACTTGTTTCCTCTGTACCTTCCAGTTTGCACACATTGTTGGTGGATCGAATAGTTGTGCTGTTGATTGTCGAAACTCGTTTGGAGACCCAAGGACCGACCAACTGAAATGACGGCAGGGTCCCAAACTTTAGGTTTGACACTGGCTTGCCATCTCCCGTTCGCTCCTTCCTGACAAAGGTGCCATTAAAATGCATCGAACCAACGAGCTCTATACATTACCCATTGTGTTCTTTCATTACATATGGCTTAACATGATCACTGCCCCAAACCGGTTGTCCACACCTATAAGCCTACCTTTGTCTCTCCTACTTGCTGCCGGTTAAGGCGCTGGTCTCTCACATCCGAACAGAGACACGCCGCTACTCATAGATGAGGAGTAATGCATCGCGTCACGTTGGGAGCATTACAAGAGAAGGAAACGTTCACTGACCTTTGGTTTGGTTTTGAGCGCGTTGTCGCTGTTGTGAGCAACGAACTTTTTCACCACCTTGCGATCATCTTCCGCGACGCCATCGAGGAACTCTTTGCGGATGCTGGACTGCGCCAAAGCTTGCTTCATCCTCTGAGGTCGGCGGTCTATAATACGACGCATTCGAGCCAGCGCATTTGGCTCCGGCTGCCATAATCCGCCAGCTGTAAACACACGCGTCAGTCAGTTTCTCCGCAATGAGCGTTGCATCTGTTGTGCGAGAGTGGTTGTAGGTTTATGCGATGAACAGAGCCTCGCATTCTAGCTCCAGTACAACGAGTCTGTTTGATGAAAGTGGTTAGTAGAACGGCGAACGCGAAGGAGTCATCACACTCCGTCAAAAGTCAAACCACACCCACGGTGTTCCACCGGTTGCGCTCGTAGGTTTATCGACAGACTCGTGTGGTACAGCCATCTTACAGATATCTGCCAGATAGCCTAACGTATGCGTCCTTCGCGAGAGCTTCGTTTAGTGCTCAACGTTCCAGCTGTTCAGCGCTCGATCCCTCCATCGACCTCAAAGCAAGTTGCATCTATTGCACAATTGCACGTTCCGCGCATGGCCTTCAAGTAGCATCTAGGCAGCCAAAAATTGCGCCTTAGACCCCCTTACTGTCGCTCCAAGTGATCAGACTGCTGGATGCTGAATACTTCTAAGTTAATTCATACAGCGGACATACTGGAACCATGAGCTATAACCGACCGTACTCAGGCACCAGTACCCATGGTATATTGCATCAGATCACAACTGCATAGATTCCTCTTCTCATACTGGATATTGTCGCAGAATAGGAATCCATGTGAAGCATAGTCCCCTGGCATGCTCGTCATACCCAATAACCAGGTCGTACGCATAGTTCGCCAGGATATGGTGTAACATCAGGCTGGAATCACATGGGCTGGAGGGCAAGTACAATGAAAGTCAACTTACCAACTAAACTGCCGCCGCCTGGCTTGACCTGAACGTAGTATGCAGCATATGGACCCTTTCGTCCAGTCCGTGACCAAGCTGCAGAGAACGCAGCCTACCATGCAGTCAGAATAACTCGAATATTGGCAATAATGCACCTACCTTGTACGGTGTAGGGTTTGAGCTGAATCGAACGTCTCTGTAGATGCGAAATACCTTCCAGGTTTAGCTCGGTACAACAGCACTGTGCTCTACACAGCGAACGAAGACACCAATCCTTACTATATCTTTAACAGGAAGTTCTGGGATCGTCTCATCTGCCTCAATAACCTTCTCTGTCAGATTCTCGAGGAAGGAAGTCCAGTCCTTCTGTGCATTACGATAATCAGGGTCATGCACTGTCGAATCAAGTCAGTGCGTGTCAAAACGGTCTTACCCTGGGAGGATCAAGATTGAATCGCCGATTGTAAATAAGGGTGTAGAGATATCCCATAGACAGTTACGCCTCCTGTAATATTTACTTTGCATATGACCCTTGCTCATGCGTCTGCGGCAGCGGCAAAAGCTCAAAAGTTTATTCCTCCAACCCATTCCAGTCGTGAAACAAATGCCAACACATCGATATGGTGTTTAGCTAGAGATCACCATCGTTTCATGGGGGATGCCGAAGCAATCGTCGATTGATCATGCACGAAAGAATATAGAGCAAAACTTACTTTTCAACCACTGTCGATCATTATTCGCAGCTAGATCTTCCAGGAAATGCATCGTGTTCGGATGAATTGTGTCGTCTGTGTAAGGTGTATCTCCAGCCTCTCGTGCTTTGGGCTTCTTGATGACCACCTGCGTGCCTGGTCCCAATCCAGCCCCAACACCTGGGCGCCATAATTCTGATTTACCCTTCTTCGTGCTGCCTTTCCCTTCGCTCTTGGGAGTACCTGATGTTGCTTTAGTCCTTCCACGGGAACGTTGGGGAATATCTTCCTCTGATTCCTCGTCCTCAAGGTTAGATTCGGGTTCTTCGTCCGAAGAGACTACAGCGGAAGCGGATTCATCGTCATAATTCTCGGAATCTTGATCAGAAAGAGAAGCGTCGTCGTCCATATCATCATCATCATCAGAATCTTTATGAGTGAAATGTTCACTCTTTTTTGGCGTAACTTTCGTGGTGCTCTGCCTCTTTGCTCGCTTAGCAGGTGTTGCCGTCTCTACTGCGGATTCTGAAGGTGTAGGCCTTTTCGATGAGCTTCGAGAAGCTGCGCCTTTGGGCGGTTGAAGTGATTTTCTAGCCATACTAAGTATTGTCGTTGGATTGCTGGGGTTTGCTGCTGAGATATCTTATTGATTTATGACGAGCACAGAATTCAAGAGGTTGCACCTGCAGGTGCTTTGTCCCTTTGAGACGTCATCACGTGGGCGTATAGAAACTGGGAACGCCATAGTCGCGCGTTCGGACGTTAATCATTCAACGTCTTTCGTTTTGAGACTCGCTTTTGGCTTTATATTCTCCATACAATACAATAAAATGCTGCAACAGCCGTATGAATAAGGAAAAGCTACCGAGATGTCCACCGCCTTCCAAATCAAGAAGCAGAGAATTCTCGAGCAGCTCACAGTCCCAAGTGCAGAGTACAGCGATCGCTCGCCCAAAGGATCGATCGATGAAGGCATTCGAGATTTAGTGGATGAAATCAATGCTATTCCAGGACTTGTCACGACCTCAAGCTGTGCTGGCCGTATCAGCGTATTTCTAGAAGGGAAAAAGAAGAGCGCATCTCTTGATCACGAAGATCCGGGCAATTCAGACACGCACGCAATAGGGGGACCCGGAGGCAAAGGAGGCGGACGATGGCTCTTTGTGAGCCATGACCCCGTTCCAGCTGACCCAGAACCGAACTTTCATACTGTCTTCAGCATGCAGCCGTCTAGAAATCTTCAATGTAGCATACCGTCCGGTGTTCAACTGGTACATCTCAAATTCGAAGCCATGGTTCGTGCATAACCTTCTTGGAAATAGGTGAATCAAACTCATTTACGGTAGATTCTTCATCTCCTTACCTCCTCTATAAAAGATGCGCAAATTGTTCTTTCTGCTGCGTCAACAGCTGGTTTCCGTGAAAGTGGTGCCATGGGCTTGTCTGCTAACCAGTATGTTCTTTTGATCCTACACACCTTATCCCTTGCGGTCGTTTTTAACTCACTCTTGATTACTTCAAAACTCCCAATTTCTTCTTATCATCGAAGCTCATCCAATCCATCATCAGCACACACCAGCGTCATCTATCATGCTTTCGAATAAGATGCTTCCTCTGAGACATCATACCTTTACTCTATCCAAATATCCTTTCTGCTCCATATTTTGATCCTCATCACCCCATCTTTTCCCAAATCTACAACCCAGCCATTTCATCACCTTCCAAATCAAAGTCTAACCCAGTTCCCTCCAGCGACACCACCATAACCCCCATGATAGCAGTCCGCTCAACAGGCCTATCCTTCGACACAATAATCGGCTACAAAACCACTGCCTCAGAATCAGAAGAAAATGATGAAATCATCAGTACCGTAACAGAAGAACACCTAAAACTCATGGTAAATATAGCGAACGAACGCTTTGAAGTCAACTCCGAAAGAATTCAGAGATTCAGGAATGCGCTTGTGGCATCTCAACAGAGGGCCGACGGTAACGGCAACGGCGAGGGACCAGAGTGGGAAGATAAAGCTGTGAGGATTGCTAGGAAAAGGGAGGAGGGGTTGGAGAGGCAGAGGTTCTTGCGGGAAGAGAACGAGAAGAGGGAAGGGCAAGGAGCTGAGGAGGTCAAAATTGGGTTGAAATGAGCGATAAGGTCCAAACGCGTGTTCAATATTATTTTGATCAAAGTAAATTCGAGAGCACCAAATCCAATTCACAAGCGTATATTGAATTTCTCCAACATGATACACTTTTGATATTCGAATAGAAGGCAGACTCTATGCAAACTCCGTATAATGAGCCAGAGTTCCGTCTGATGGGTATATACTAAGAAACGAATCCGACTCTTTTGATGCCATGGACGCACACAAAACAAATAAAACGCCTGATCCCATCCAAAGAAAGACCAATAGTAACCGCCAAAGCTGTGAATAGAAGTGCACGAGAGGGAAGACACTCGACATCACTTCAAATTCCTGGCTTGCATCCCAAGAAATCACACCAGGTATGCACAGTGATCCTCCCTTAGCCCATTGAAATGCAACCACTAGATGAACAGCCAAATTCCAGCCAAAACGCAAGCTTGAAGAAATGAAAACTCAATGTCACGGTAATCGCAGCTCAATCTTCACCCCTCAACCCGCAGAAATCGGAACCAAAAATGGAGTCGATCCAGAACCAGAACAACCAATACAAACCCGCTTTTGCCATGTCAAACTCGCCAGCATCGTTACGAGGAACGGCATCACCAATAAGATCGCTGCCACCGCCGAGAAGAAGTCCAATAAGAGGCCAACTACCAAAGGCGCGCTGCCAACGGGATGATGCGGGGAGAAGAGCTTGCTCGGCGGGGAGAAGGACAGCGCGTTTGGCTCCTCGAATGCGAAGAGGACGCTCTGGAGAGGATTGAAGTGCGGTGGAGGAGGAGGAAGTTGTACCTGGGAATATTGGTGTCAAACCGGAGCGGGCTGGCCCTGTGGAGGCCAAGAATGGATCCGGGAGACTGATGGGCGCTGTGGCGGTCGCAGAAGTGGCGGTGTCAGATGGTGGGGTGAAGGTATTTTGCTGGACAGTCGCAGAGGAGCGTTGAGAGGGTGAGACGGTCGCACTCGAAATAGCTTGACGCGCTGCTGGTGTGGCATGGATGGCGCGATCTTCTGCAGGTCCGACACCACGGTAAGTCTCAGCGTAGATAATGTAGCCCTTGACGACGTGAGGGGAAGCATAGCAAGCCCTCTCAGCAGCTTCCGCAGACTCAAATGTGACCTTGATCCAATGATCCCCTCCATGATAGCGGTTCTTCTTGAGCAGAGCCTCCTTTGAAAGCTTGCCAACAGGGCGTGGGCGTCCTAGACTTAGGGTGTGATCGTACTTGCTGGTTGGTGGGCGACGCTCGTAGTCTTCGAGGATGGCACCTTGTGAAACGCGCTCGTAAAACTCGATAGCGGCGTATTGAAAGGCAGCTGGGAAGCCGTAGAGGATGACTTCGGTGGCTACGCTCGTGACTGCAGGTGGTTGAGTGGATGGTCTGGTTGCATCTACGGCAGAGCCAGTGATGGGGAAGGCGGGGGCAGCTGGAGCGGAGTTCTGCTGGGTAATCTGGTCTCGCTCTTTCGCACGGTTGAAGATGTCGTCAATGGCGCGCAGATTGTCTGCATTGTCCTTGTCTTCTTTTCTTGATGGTGTGCCGGTTTTGCTGCGGGATTGAGTGCGCCTGCCGCGAGTTGAGCGTCCGAATGGTCCTTTTTCTTGGACTGCTGGCTTGGAGCTGGATATCATGATTGGTATAAAACTCAAGAACTTCAAAAGATGCGTAGACGAAGTAATGGATAGCTGGTGAATTTGATTGTTTACTTACTCGGCATACTCTACTGCCCATGGCAGTCTCTTGCCGTCAACGCCGAACGCTCTCTCCGCCTCTGGTACGGCGTGGACTTGCATGCCCACTGGGTATGGGGCCGAAGGGCCAATACGCGGAGCCATGTTAGTGTTCAGGTCGATGAAATCCTGACAATAGTATCCGGGAGGGATATAATTTGGCCATGCGCACGGGCCATCAAAGTCCCACCCATTTGTTGCTGCCTTATGCAGCAGTCTTGCCTGAAATTCGGCCTGAAATTTGTTAGTGTTCGGATCGATGATTTTCAACTCCAGGTTGTTCTCTTTCACTCACCTCATGGGCCATTGCCACTCTGTGGCGCTCTTTGGCCAGAGCCACCAGCTCTGGGTTGCCGGGGAGGATGAAGATGGGTGGGAATTGAACCCACGGCATCTTGATGAAGGGTTGTGAGGGATTGTGTATGTGATAGTGGTGAAATTTGCAGTGCTCGCTGCAAATTGGTAATGAGGATGGTTGTTGTAGAAGTTAGGAATTTCACGAGCATCTGGCAAGCTTATATACGATCAGAATCATCACTGGTATTACTCTATCTATTTTCTATTCAAAGTCGTTGTGAAGTTCTATTCAGCTAATGTTGTGACAATAGGAACGCTTCAATGCGACCCACAATTGTTGAAGTGAGATTAGAACTTCACTTCATTTCAGTCCAACTGAAATGTTTCAGATGCATAGGATAAAACAAGAGTAAGCCACGTCGCTATCATCTGGAGTATTTCTGAAGAGGATTGAACTTATCCCTTTCCTACACCTGTCTCAATGGGCTGTTCTGTGCCTATAGTAAGATGTATGAGCCTGGAACTGATGAGACCGCCCTTCAAAATCGTCTCCGCACACTGCATTTCAACTTTTCAATACTCAATCTTCAACATCATCGCAAGACCACCCAAACATGGTGTTCTCACTCGCGTCCCTCGTTAGTGAAGTCCCCTGGCCTACCTTTTCCAACTTACTAATAACTATGACTTCCAGAAGAAATCTCTTGAGGATATTCCGCCCGGAGAGGTTGAGGGATTTCATGCCCTTCCCACTGAAGTGGTAGAACAAATCACCAGCGAGCTTGACCTTGAAGACTTTCGGAACTTACGCCTCACGTCTCGTAATCTCACTTACAAAACCTACGACCAATTCGGCAAACGCTTCTTCAACAAATGGACTATCAAGTACTTTCAACGCTTTTCCAAGAGCTTCCAAACTTTCCTTGTGTTTACCAAAGACTCGGATTCGTCGAATACGTCACACACCTTGAGGTCCAGCAAGTTAAGTTTGCCGCACTTGGAGTAAACGAAGAATGCGCTATCGACGTGAGAGATACTCCAACAAGCTCTGCATTGCTTTGTCTCAAGACTTTATCTGCCCTTTCGCTACACGTCGGTCGCTGCAAAGAGGAAAACGATGAATACCATTGCGACAATATCAGCGGTGTCCTACAAGATCTATTATGCCAGATCATTGCAAACAATACTCTCACAATCAAAGTGTTGCGTATTGGCTCTTGTGTACTTGTCACTGGCCCGTACCCAGCATATTTACTCCGCCCAATGCTCATGAACTTAGAGGTCTTTCAAGTCCGCTGCCACTTGCCACCCTCTCTTGATCATGACATTCTAGACCCTCTTTCACGGAAAGAGGAGCAACTCAAATACATGTTAGTTCACGTGCGCAACACCCTCAAATTAGTTTCATCGCTAAAAGACTTGCGCTTCTGCATCGGCCCGGCATCGGATTTCTTCGCTTCTCATCACACACAGTCATTCGTAATTATTGAGGATCCGGTCCCAGCAAGTCCCTGGCTAGTGGTTCCACTCCAAATTGACCACCTCTTCAGCACCTTGGAAG
The DNA here is from genome assembly GCA_010583015.1 of Tothia fuscella. Lineage (NCBI taxonomy): Eukaryota > Fungi > Ascomycota > Dothideomycetes > Venturiales > Cylindrosympodiaceae > Tothia > Tothia fuscella. The sequence continues at coordinate 67,572 of MU007099.1, forward strand.
TACGGGGCTCGGTATTGACTTCCATGCATTTGTCTGGCTTAACGATCATAAGGCCAGGAAGGGCGATTAGCCTTCTACACCAAGCACAAAAATTTCTATCTCTGAATTCGGTCTTCCTCAAAGCTATCCACCAGTATCCACCTGAAGACAGTCAGTTCAAGAGTGGTCGGGTCGTGTTTTCATATCATGAGGAGCACTATGGGTCGGACTTCCACGCAACCGGTCCTGGTTTCGAGGAGCAAATGAAGGCTGCCATTGAGTACGTGGAGATGAGTGGCTGCTGATTGATGAGGTGGGAGAAATGCCACTGGGACGACACATTTGCATGAGATCTACATGCTCGGGATATCTCTCGGGCAACATTGACCGAGACAAAAGCCGTATTATGATACTTCTACTTAATTCAATGGACCATTAGGATGAATCAAAACCTTCGTATACCCATCAATCCTCTTATCAAACTTTTCATACGCATCAGACGCCTCATCAATCGTAACATCGTGCGACACCACAAAACTTGGTTTCGCCTTCCCAGAAATGATCAAGTCCCTCAGGTAGCGGTTGTATGCCTTGACGTTGCACTTCAATTTATTAGCGTTTTGCTTTCTCATTTTACTCAATAGAGATAGCCACTTACCTGCCCCGTCCCAATACTCAACCCCTTCTCAAATAATTTTCCAAAACTCAACAAAATTTGCCCCTTCCCAGCCTGCTCGTCGGGCGCACCCGGATCAGCCGGAACATACAATCCCGGGATCCCCAACCCACCCGTCGGTCTCGTGACGCGAATGAGGTTATCAAGCACAATATTAGGCTTCTCCTTAGCTCCCGACGAATCAACCGCTTGATACCCTACCGCGTCAACAGCTCGATCTACCATTCCACCGTTGTGTTTGATGATCTGGTCAACGGGGTCGGATTTCTTGAAATCTATGGGGATACAACCTATTTTTTTTGCGGCGTCGAGGCGCTCTTTTACCATATCTACGACGTAGACACGACTAGCCCCGCGGAGGACGCCAGAATAAGCTGCCATGAGCCCGACTGGTCCCGCACCGAAAACGGCGACGCTTTCTCCTGGTTTGAAACCGGAAAGTTGGATTCCGTGCCAGCCGGTTGGGAAGATATCGGCTTTACATGATGTTACCAATCTTTAATTCTAGAACAAGATACCGAAGAAAACATCAAACTTACCCAGCAGTGCAAAATCAGCTTCATGTTCCGTCCCCTTTGGCAATCTGAGCAAACGTCAGCACTTGTCCACTTTACAGCTCATTATCAATCATACTTCAATGCATTGAAATCAGCAAAGGGGACTCTTAGGTACTCGGCCTGGCCCCCCTGGTACGGTCCCATCGCCACATAACCTTAAAATTGGACGTCAGAAATCGATGCAGAAAAGAACAAAAGCATATGTTCCTGTCCTCACCATAAGCTCCGCCCGCAAAACCCGGATTCACACCCGTACAAAACGCCGTATACCCTTCTTCACAATTCTGACATCTCCCATCAGCTACGTTAAAAGGAAGAACAATGCGATCGCCCTTCTCCAGAAGCGTAACTCCCGATCCAAGCTCTTCCACTATACCCATGTTTTCGTGGCCAAAGACTAGACCCGCTTGTGCGGCTGTGCGGCCTTGATACATGTGACTATTTGTGTGAGTGTAATCAGCAAAACCTTTTTGGATGTACAATCTTGTCGTTCGTGAGGGGGTGAAATGTTACTTACAGATCTGAGCCGCATATTGCTGCCGTGGTGACTTTGATGATTACATCGTCCGGGTGTTCAATTTTAGGCCTTGGGATCTCTTTTATGGAGACTTTGAAGGGGCCTTCGTAGTGGACTGCTTTCATGTTTGTTTTCGACATGATATCAGGGCTTCAAAACTCAACGGTATGATTTCTTGGATAGTAATATAGACAAGATGAGAATATAATCCGGAGTTGATGCGAAAAGAGGAATCGAAATACTTCCAACACACCTTTTAAGGAGTAGGTATAAATTGGTATAAGCATCGTCATTACCCTCAGATGACTGCGGGGAAATGGAAGCACTTGCGGATGATTACACCTTCCCCTGTTCTAGAACCCAAAGGTCTGAGTGTGGAGTGCAGGTTAATCCTTGACATCAAGCGGAATTGACGGAGGCAGCCGCGGGGACAACCATTTGACAGACGGGAATAATGCTGATCTGTTGCAAGTATCGGTTTTTTTTCCATCATGCTCTTATCAGTCGTGATCAATCTTCACAAACTCGTTTCTCAAGTGTGTCCAAGAATATAACAATTTGAATAGAAGCATCTTGAGGTGAGTTTCATGCAAGGCTTGCACAAAATTTATTTCCGCAAGGCTGAGATTTCTAATCCCGTTTTAGGTTGCGGGTCCTTTGTACAGAAGTGAATCAGGAGTACATCAGGCGGGTCATTCATGGTATAAATGAAGTCTTGCTCCATGAGCTTCAAGTCTCAAGACATGTTTTTGTCCAATATTGATGACGCTGCCTCAAGGACGGAAATATCCTAGTGGACGTGTTGAGCAGGGGCTCTACAGAGGGGATGCAAGCGGGGTAGGAAATGGTTTGTACGGGCTTGGATTTAGGGGGGAAAAAAAGAGGGGATACGGTGAAATTCGTCCACAACGAATTGTGAGGAAGGGGTAAGATCGATGCATTATTTAACCTGCGACATTTATAGATCAAACATCGTAGAGACGAGAACTCAGCAGTATCAATGGCTCCCAAAGGTCGGGGGTGTATGAAGTATCGCGACACTTGCAGTATACCAGAAGTTCATCTTACTATAAAATGGACAAGAAATATTGATATCTTGCACTATGAGGATGCAAATGCTTCAGCAGGGCTTCACCGAAGTGGCGACCATAAGGCCGCAGCAGATATCCGGACTCTGATACAGAATATTTGCTCTATGAAACAAACGCGGATTAGATCATTTGCTGTGTTCGCGTGTTTTCCAACAAGACATCGTTGATGGTTCCATGCCGGCCAAGAATAAGAGTTTGCCGCAGTTTTCTGGATTGGCTGGCAAGGCTGGAGTATCGTGGCTCGATTGTATCGAAAAGAGGAAGTGTTGTAAGCGCAATATAAATATGCGGTAACTGTTGTCGATCGTACGCAGCGAGTTAAATTGAGAAGGCGAGCCATCAGCAGGAATTCTGTAAATCGATCAATACAAAGCACATCTATCCATGCTGCTCATTTCTCTAATTCTAGTGGCCATAACCTCTACGATTTTGCGCTTGGGCCTGAGCTTGCTCTTGAGCATAGTGCCACTGGCAGTGACGATGTCCACATGGTCCATGAGACCATTGGGTTTCATAGTGGGTGGGTTCTTCCCGATTTTGAAAGGGAATGCGCCCCTCTTCGGGCTTCTCGTGCGCAATACGCATTAACTGCTCATAATCGTAGTTGGAGAACGCAACCGGAACCAGAGATCTACCAGTCTCATGTCTGCAATAGGCGGCCTTCCAGATTTGAATGAGCGGCATGGTTGTGGAGGATATGGTGAAGCTTCTTTCCCTTTTTCGGTATCTGCTGTGTTGCGACTTTGAGGAGTTTCGTAGAAGGATATCGATAGCACTTCTTGTGGGAAAGTCATGTCTTAAGTACTGCGAGCAGCATATGCTTGTTTGTGATCGGGATTATGGTTAAGCTTTCTAGTCATTGAGATGGGAGTCTGGGTAGGGAGAGACTCATACCTGGCGCATCTAGAAGTTAGGGATAAACCGATAACAGTAGGCCTCCATTCTGTCCATCTGTATTATTTTCTTCCTCGCCGACACGTGGCGACCTTTTTGCCAGAACATCGAACTTCTTCTCTTGACTCCTGATGGATGTAGAGTAGTGCGAAATTGTCTGAATAATAAGCCGTTACTATCCACGGCTTTAGCGTTTGCCAAGAACTGTGTTACACCATCACCTTTGCTCTCCGTGAGTAGACAAATGCAAAAGAATCAAAAAGCTTATGAATGGTACCGATTTGCTTGGACAGATTAAGCGGCTTGCTTTGACAAATTTTGCGGCTTGCTTTGATAGACTTAGCGGCTTGCTTCGACAGATGCCACCGGGACCTTCTTTTGTCCATTAATGTATCTCTAGTTAGGGTCCGTCAAGAAAAGAACTAGTAATGAACGTGAATACTGTTATTCTTGAGTAGTTTAGGTACCAAATTGCAGGTCCGCAGCTCAAGAGGTACGTCGCACAATCTTCTGTGGCAAACGCAGTTGATGACAAGAGAAGCGCAATCAAACCCATTATCTTCTCGGGGCACACCGCAAGATTCTCTCTTCATGTAAACGAAAATTTGCCGACGCGAAGAAAGTGAGTAACGAGAAAAGGAGTGACGCTCGATTTGGACAATTAGCTATAGTAGTACCCACAGTCCTTGTACAGCAATACACGTTCAACTTCCCGCACCATTACAGTAACATTACAGTAACATGGTCTTGCCATATGCTGCCAAGTGGAGAGAAAAGTATTCCTCTCCCACCATCACGGACTGCCAATCCTTTCCACATGGAAGAAAATGCCAAAATATGATAAACAAACAAAGAGCCTGAGGATGAGTGGTATGATCCTGCAACCGCATCCTAAAGAAATGCAAAAAGGCACAGAATAAACGCAGCATAACAACGGAAGGGGATATTAGCATCCAAGAAATTGAGGCGCTGATAAAAAATAAATGAACGGGAAGAAGACGCAATCAACCAGAAACAATGCAAGAAAAAGATATAGAAAATGGAGACAATGGCTTCCCTTTTTGCTTTCAAAAACATCTCGCTACCAACATAAAGCAACAGTAACAGCGACAAGTACAGCAAATACACTGCCACCTAGCCTCTCTTGTATTCTCGCGCCCCCGCTTGATCCCGTACTGCCGCTTCCCTGATCGAAACTACCAGAGCCCACTGTAGGAGGCTTAGCCTCACCAGAAGCCGCAGCACCTGCAGCACCACCAGCACCCGAGCTTGAGCCTGCATTTGGGGTCTCATCGTTCCGTACGCCGGCACCAGAGACACCAGGAACAGATTCTGGTGTTGCGCTTGGTTTCGCAGCGGTGCCGGAAGCTTTGGCATTAGGGTCATTGTTTGGATCATCGCCACTGGCGAATAGAGACTTGAGCACAACGAGGTTGTTCGTTCCGGTGATGGTGTCGTTGGTCCCAGCCAAATCGCTGTATATATATCCCTTCCCTCCATTGAATTTGGATCCCGACGGTGGTTCGTAGCATTGTACTTTAACGTCCTCAAACATAGCATAGTAGTATCCGTTTTGCATGTAGGGCGAGTTCCAGTCGATGAGACCGCCTGCCCATTCAATGGTTCCTTTGCCGTTGGATGGAAGACCTGCAGGCCAGAGGGAAAGCATTACGCGGGATGGTGTTTGGGGATAATCGTAGCGGTTGGAAGTGGCGTTCCACGTTTCTGACCGTTTCTTGGTGCGCAACGTTTTGCCGTCGACAATCCAACTTAACTCATCTGGTGTCCAATCTATTGTGTAGGTGTGTTTTTGTGATACTGTGTTACCGACTGAGTGGTTGCCTCCATTTTTATCTATGGGTTGTGTTAGTATAGAGCGAGTGAAGAGTGAAGGGAAATGAAGCTACAATTAGTTACGCCCTGCGAGTAGAAATTCGACTGGACGTGTTCCGTATCTGTGCCGACAAATTCGAAATCGATCTCATCGCGAGCATCACTCATCATAATAAAAGCCGTGACCACACCAGCACCTTGACTGGTCGTCAAAGTCGCTGATATCTTGCCGTACCAAACATAGTGCGTGCTAGCCATGAGCGTTCCAACGGTGTCCGGTGCCATGGTAAGCAATATCGCATCGTTGTTGTAGACCACCGGTTTGCCACTGGCCACCCAATTGGCCTTGGACGCGTCTCCTAGGTATGCTGAAATATCTTTGACATCGGAAATGGAGTCGAGCTTATAATCTTTGCTTTGGCAAACTGGATTCGGTACACAGGATTTGAGAGTATGTGAGAAGAGTGGGTCGCATCCGCCGAGGCAGTACGCGCCAACACCACATTGTCCATATGCTGTCGTAGTTGTGTTAGTAGTTTATTTGGCAACCTACGCTGCACTTCTTCCACCATTGTTTAAAGCGAACAATGCAAAATGTAACGTACCCGAACAACAGGGTGCCGACTCAGGACAAGAACTTCCGGGGCCACATTTTGGTGCATCAGCGACTGCTAAAGAAATACAGGCTGCGACAGCCGCCGCACGCAGAAAGCGAGCCATTGCACTGGCAGTTGAGATAAATTAAAGGCCCGAAAGACGCAAAGGCTGGGTGGATAGCAGTTGGACTTGAGATCCACTCTCTAGAGCTGCACGCCTGCTATGGGGCAGAACAAAGATCCTCACTGGGTTCTTGCCTGGTCGATGTTTCGCGATACACCCCTCCGCTTGGGCAGTCGTAGTTGCTCAATGCGTGCGTGGTTTCCTGGGGAAAAGCGATCGACTGGAATACTCGTTTCGTCTCGATGATCAACAGCGGGGAATGGGTCGCGGGTTATAGGGTCGTGGTTGCCAATTCCTGATTGATGTCGATTGTATGGGAGACTCCTGAAATAGGGATAATACTAGGCTAAGTAGGTACGAGGTGGAAGATAGCGAAAGTGAAAACAAGAGGAAGTAAGGGATTACAGTCAAAATAAATACAATGAGGTATAAAACGAAGGATACCCCACCAATATACAAAGGTCCGCGAGAGGAATGAAGTGGGAAGAGGAATGGAGGAGTTGCGACGCAAGTGCACTTTGTGAAGCAGTCTTTTTACACCATGCCTCATTGGACAACACTAATCCTTAAAAGGGGTGGTCATCACAGCGCCACCGCGGGTCTCTTGACATGCGAAATCTGCAGTACCTGTAGTAGTAATGTCATTGGAGATGCTATTAAGAAGTCATTAGAATATCTTTGAAGCTTCATTTGTCGCAGGAGATGTATAGAACTATCTGCTGTGTTATGAGCCTCAACAATTCATCTTCAGAACAACAGCTTTCGAACTCAAGGTCGATCGGAGGAACAATTATTTTGCCGTTAGTTTTACGTTATTCTTAGAACGCCACTGGTAAACCCCACAGAACCGTTCCCTCCTGCATGTCGCGTTAACGTTGCATGAACTGCACCTCGCTCAACATGTTCACAGAAGCACACAATACAGCAAAAAGCATAGGCTCACAGATTTCGATATATGAACACTGATGCCGTATCAAGGGCTTCGACGAACGTTGCTCGTCATATTACTGCATAATTCCACCAAGTCTAAAACTACTTACGATACCTCATTGGTATTTCTACATCTTCATTATCTCAATTCAATTCTCAGCAGTCCTTATGCTGAAGTCAACGACAATTTCCTTCTCAAACATAAAAAAAACTTGGTTAGTAGCTATGATAAGTGCCAGAAATGCAGTGTCCTTGCCTCGAATCAAGAAGCACTTGAAAATTCCCTCCCATCAGGAGCTCGACACCAACCTCAGACACTAGTTGCGCAGACTTCACTCATGCTCTTTCATTAGCGGCAACTGTACTCCATCCTATGGATGCACTCACAGATTAAGAGGACAACGCGTAGCCTGTTGCACAGAACATTTGACCAAACACTTGAAAATTAACCAGATGAGAAGACTTCGCAAGTGTAAAAATATTAATTTTCCTTTACATACTCTAAACAGCAAAATTACATGGGCTATCAAATCCTTCCAATCCAGATACTACAGTCAGATCTCAATGTTTTTTAACGTCGCGCCGGAACTTTCACAAATCCATTCCCGATGCATACCAACCTGATAAGTGCTTAGAATGCGAGGATAACAGCCACAGCGGCGAGGGCGCCCAGTGGTGTGGCAAAGGCAGCAGCAGCACCGGTGAAGGTAGCTGGTGTGCCTGAGGAAGCACCCGATTTAGATGGAGCTGCCGATGTAGGTGCAGCAGATGTTGGACCCGCAGAAGTTGGGCCAGCAGAAGAGCTGTGTCCTCCTCCTGTGTGACCACCAGTGGCAGATGCAGAAGGCGAAGAGGAGGAAGGAGCGGAGGAAGCAGACGTCGCTGTTGCCGACGGGGAAGAAGAGCCTCCAGAGCCGCCGGTGCCCTCGAAAGCTGCGATACCGCGAGCGAACGAGGCGTCAATACCAGAGGAGAGCTCGGCAGCGGTGGCCTGAAGAGCGGTTGGGACCTTGGATGTGATGGCTTCCGCGAGGGACTTGGAGACAGCGCGTTGATCTTGGAGAGACTTCAAGACGGTACCGCCTTGACCGGCGGAGACGAGAGCATCTTTCTTGCTGATGAGATCGCTGATGACAGCTGCGGCGCTGGTGTTCAGGCCGATGGTGTTCTGGGCAATGTTGGCGGCATCTGCAATGGGTAGCACAGCGCTGGCGGTGACGGTGGAGATGCCGGACTTGATGCTGGAGATGAGGTCGTCTGAGGCAGCAATGAGGGCTTTGGCGTCTCCGCTGAAACCCTTTACGATTGTGTCGAGGGCATCGGTTTTGGAGCTGATGTCGCTAAGGACCTTTTGGATACTAGCGCCGTCGCGCTCGACGAGCGTGGCCGAAGCTCCAAGAGCTATGGCGAGAATGGGGAGGGTGAACTTCATTTTGAGCTGAGGTCGGTTCTGGGTAGTTGTAAACGAGTGTGGGTGATTCGAAAGGAGACTTTTAGGAGGATATAAGAGAATTATGGATTACAGAAGAGAAGGCGAAATAACGATTAAAAAGTTCGCAATCGACGGGAAATACTCCATCATAAACAACATGGTGCGGACAACAAGGAAACAGAGAGCATCCTTCACTGGTACGGAGCTTCCTGATTCGTATTAGTGTGCCCAAAGGATCGTCCTCCGTAGCAGAGGTTTAACTCGTGGTAAGCCTGTACCTAGATGCTAATCACATTCGTACGCCCGTATCAACAGGTTCTATTCGTGTCGCTGTTCATGCGCTGATTGGAGAACGCAGCACTACGAGTGATGTGGAAGACTTAGGCGATGGCATACAGGGTGTTTGCACATAGTAGGAAGGTATGCGATGTTGTAGAGCAGAAATTCCTAGGGTGCATGGACCAGCATATCAGCGGCGTATATTAAATATTCACGTAACGTTTGACTGGGGCTTGATCGCGAACGTCCAATGGCTTCTGCTCAGACGCCCCAACATCTGACGCCGAGGTTGTTTTTGTACCTGTTCAGTAAACGCAAAAGGATTTGTGGAGGCCTCCATGGGTATATCTTTCGTGTTCGTAGAATTGCAGCCTGTCCCACGAAGATGGCCAAAGGATTCCCTCCATGGTGTTTTTGCAAGGCCCAAGGCCGATGGTAATATAACATTGCAAATTTCGTCGCAGAGATTGAACAGTAGATTGCGCGCATTCGAGGAGCAGTCGCGGCCTACACTTCAATTCATGTAGTAGAAAATGCGCCTAAGCTCTACCTAAGCTGACTTTAGCCAACAGAGAGGAGGATGCAGCAGGTGAGCTGGGATGTTGCTCCGAACCTCTCGTCGAGAAGCTTGAAAGCTGGAGGTCGTTCCACGATCCTTGCGCATTGAAAGGATTGGGTAAGTTCTCCTACTGGGGGCGGAGGCAGCTGCAGCTATTCCTGGGATGAGCGCCTTGCCGTTGCGTCGAAGCGGGACCGAGCTACATGGTATTTTGGGTATGATTCAGCATTTCTACTACACAGGCGACATTAGTCCTTTCTGCTCTCAGAGTCGAGTTGTGACGAGCTGTGGTTTCTCAATTTCTTCTAGACGTGTATCCATAGTTGGTAACACCTTTGCGATGATATGAGAAAGTGTGCCTGTCTTACGACACCATTCACCATGCCCTTTGTGCGCCGCTGAATCAGGAAGCTGGAAGCAGTAGGCAGAAGAAGGATGGTAATCCAAGTGCAATGAGAGTTTGCCAGGTCAGTTGCAAGTAGGCTACTTAGCTGTGTGTCGGGAAGTTAGACGAAAGTGCAGTAGCAACGACACTTCAGCATTGGTATATCCCGGTTCGTGCCATTCTTTTATGATCCATGAAAGCATTTCGCCACTTGTTTCTTTAATTGAGGTTCCTATTTCCTTTCATACCAAGAATTCCAACTGGACGTGGGACATGCCGATCAGGCTGATATGCCGTAACAATATCCAGCCGAATTGAATAGAAGGTCATGTCGCAGACCAATAACATCAACATCAGCTCGCACATAGTTGACGATGATCAGATCGAGCATTTCAAGGGTTTATTTTGCCGGAGAAAATATTAAGAGCAGAAGAGAAAGAATGAGATACAGAAAGAGACCTCAAACGCCAGACGAATGTTTATTAAGAGATACACAGATTGGCCGAAAATGCATGATAGCTTGAACCACCAACACCATGCACCATGCACCATGCCACATACACCATATACGCCGCCGCTGAATGAAGCAAAAAAGAAACGAACCAACCAACATAAAGACCCTACGTGCACACAATGGGAAAGAAATAAGACGAAGTATCAATCTCGATGACCGCCTGGACTGACCGCACGTTCGATAGACCCGTAATTTGTAGGAGAACTTCTCCTCCCCGAACCGTTACTCCAATCAATGCCATCGACATCTGCACCGGGAATCAAAGTCTCCTCAGCTTCGTTAGCTTCTTGCCGAAGATCCTGCTTTGACATCTGCTTGCTCTTGCGATACACGAATATAACCAGTGTGGTGCCAACTACCAGGGCGATTATGAGCAGCATGAGGTTGACGGGAACCGGGTTGTTGTCGAAAGCTTTGTGCGTGAGAGCGTCTAATCCGGATTGAGAGAAGTTCAATAGACCAGCGAGGCAGATGATAAGTCCGTACACCTGTCCGAAGGTGGCAAAGCCCATCACCTTAGCTGTGTAATCGCTGTGAAGCACACATTAGCACCAGGATTTCGTCATATCTTCGTGTCACACTTACGATACTGCGGTGTAGTATAATGGACGGTACACTACGAAGAGGCAGATATTGACGTAGGAAGCCCACATGTGAGGGATCATACCGAAAACACCAATGGCAGTTGCAATAGTAACCAGGATACTCAAAACGGCAGTGGTGCTGAAATTATCCAGGACAAATCCAATAAATGGCACCGCGATAACACCGCCGAGGGGAAGCGCGATATCAAAGAACGTATTGACTTCCACCGCTTTCTCATAACTGCCCAAGAGATATTCATATTGCGGCCGAATGGTTGCCACGAAATAATTGATGCGTGTCATCTGCACCACCGTGAACAAAGTGATGAGTACAAACCAAGGAGACCGAATCTGCTCTGCTGCAGTTTTGCCATGAAGAACGCCCCACACACCACTGATGTTTTTCTTCGCGGCCTCTTTTTTGATCTGCTTTTGACCCTTCTTAGAGCCAATTAACTCTGTGATTTCCGACATGATGCTTTCTCGTCGTTCCCTTCGAGCAGCTTGGAGACGTTGTCGTGTCCCCTCATCTTCAATCTCATCGTCGGATAAGTGTTCATCCTCCCCTGTTTCCGCCGTCACCACCAACTCGCCCACTGTCTTGTAAGAATACCTAGGCATCAGGAATATTTGGGCGATTAGAATAAAGACGGGAACTACGAGATACGCCAGGAAGAATTTTTTGGGCCAAAAATGTCCTTCTGTTGCCTGGTAAGCGAGGCGGTAGAACAGAAAGATAGCGCTAGAAGTGTCGAAGGCGCCAGTTAGGAGCGCTAGGATAAGGCCCGAGTATTTAGGGAAAGTATTACTGAGCTGGAATGATGATATAAAGATGAATGGACCTCCAAGAGCAAGGAAGAGATATCCTGGAATATACCCATCGATTCCAGCTTCAGCCAAATTCCAAGCAAAAGCAAAGAAAAAACACCCTATTGCTACGAAAAAGGACCCAATAATACCGCAAACGCGTGGGCCATAGCGGTCTAGAATAGTGCCAACTGGAAGGGCGACAACATTGGTTGAGACCGCAGCAACAGTGAACATGAAATTAAGCCTAGCAATCAGAGTTAGTAGCTTGGGACTGGACAACACATGACTTCTGTACCTTATTTCCTGCTCGTAGCATGTTCGCACATTGTCTTTTAGTTCCTGTTTTGTGCAGTATTCCCGATAGACCTTTTCTTGGATGAGGACCTGTAATTTGCAAATGTTAGTATAGCGTTTCGTATCCTCAATCGAAGTTGATAGAACAACAACAATTGCACCATCTCATGCTAATTCTTGCTCGCTATATTTATTTTTCTTAGCAACCCATAGAAGATATCATGTACTTCAAAAGAACCTAAAAGCAGAAGTCGGAAGTATGGCGATTGATCGTCACGAGTAGTATAAAGTTGAAGTCACTGACCGGCTTGATAGCCGCATATCCGAAGACGATACCAGCGGCAAGAAGACAGTATATTACAGCACATGTAACCTGCACTAATAGTCACCGTGGTTAGCATTTGTACCAAAATAAACAAGTCTAGGGCTCCACAGTCACTCACTTATACGCTTCGTTTTGGAGACCTCAAATGCTCCAACTGGCTCTTCAAGAGCTGCAGGCGGTAGCCATTCCCCAACTGGGTTGAAGCTCATCTTCCGCCGGTCGCTCCCAGCTGGAGAAGCTTCTCTCCATGACGGCTCGTACTCTTCCATACTAGAAAGTCTTTCGGCGAGAGACATGTTTGAAATGGAGTGAGCCCTTGTACGTTAATTATGTCACGTTCAAACTGAAGTGGCGCCGGGAAACGATACTAGATCGTGACGTATAAGCAAGAACTTTGTTCCTGTAAACTGTAGATTTGCACACTACTTTGTAAGGACAAAATGCGAGAGAGATCCTAAGCTCCCCACACTGCGAACGACTGCAAACTATATACAAATAAAGCGGGGCTCGAAAATTTGAAGCTTGAGCAATGCTCTCAATCTACGTCCAAGCTTCTTGATAGAGGTCACAACGGCGATAATGCAGGCCTGCCAAAGGTTGAACTAAACTCCATCCATCCAGAGGCGTTCTTGGCTACGCGGACCATTTCGAAAAGATAAAGCAAAGATCTTTTCAACGACGTCCCGTTTGGCTTCCTTATCTCCTCCCAACCTCTTGATTTAAAGAAGGGAAGATTTTACTATACGACTTCCAGACCTCGTTATATTTGCCACCTCACACCTTATGTATTCCAATTGTTTTATTCTGTCGTATTGCGAGATAGCGCCGCCATCTTCCGACTTCGGGAGCACCAGATCCTGGCTTCGGCCCTCTCTATCTGTGGCCTGACAGAGTACTCAATCCCATCACATTTCTTCACCATTTCAAAGCGCAAATTAAAAATTGGAGTCTGTTACATTTGAGAGAGAGATATGGTCTCTTCTCCAAGGTTCGAGTCAAGAGCTCGAACCAATGTACTTCACCCACGACCTTGAATGGTCGGATTCGACTGATCGGGAGCATGAGCACGCGTAAGTAGATCTTGCTTTAGGGGGCGAAATTATCGGGATGAGAAGGAAGACACGCAGATCAGAAGGAGATGAACATGTGGAAGGCGATGCGGACACCGGGGCTCAAGGTGCAGATGAAGAGGCCGATGTCGTCGGGAGGAGAATTGATGGACGCGGGTGGGAAGGCGACCAAAAGGTAGGAAGTTCGGATGGAGATGACGATGTCATGGAAGGGAGCTAAAGGATTGGCGGAGCATCTAAAGGGGATCACACAGTGGTTGTCTTGGGTCAAGATGGTTACGGTGGCAGCGAGAGTGTGAGGATGGAAGGGCGTGGCGCGGAGACGGTTGGTTTAGGAGGGATACAAAGAGATAGCAATAACATTTCAGCGGCAGCTCGATATGACGCTGGTGATCCAACACATACGACGGGCTTACCTGCGACTGTATCGAAAAATGGTGCCGCAGTGGGAAAACGACCGTCATCGGACTCGCATTCTCAACCAATCGCCTCTAAGAAATCCTCCAAGAAGCAAAAGACTTTGGCAGCCCTAACATGTATGACAACTCCGCATATTACAGCAACAACTTCAACCATAGTGCCACAGCCCGCAGGTGGTGGTCGCCAAAAGCGATTACCTGCTCCGTACGAGGTCCGCGATTCTGTGGATAGCAACTGGACTGACATCGGGTTGTTGATATCGGAGCAGGGCGATCAATCCCTCCACAGCAAAGCTACTATCACCCACACACCCCAAGGAGATCCTCCGGGGAGGATGTTAAGCCCCGGACGAGGGCAACAACAGCCTACGACCTCGGCGCCCCAGGCGTATTAAGGTCTGTTGAATCTTATGTGAGCAAAGCATGATACTTCCATCTCTGTGATCTTCCCATATATCTCATTGAGGCTAGCATCATGAGCTTGCTAGCGGCCTTGTCTGCAGGAATTGACTTCTACTCCGATTTTTCTACTTATACTTTGGCTTCGTTACGCTTGAATTTTTGTACGAATTTTTGCTGCCTGCATTATGAGTGCCATGAAGCCTAATGAATTGAGGATCAAGGCCATGGCTGCTGTGCAGGAGATGTTTGAATGGTTAGTAACTAAACCTACCCGCTTGTGATGACTTCCTCGCTGATTGCTGCTCAGCTACAGACGTGGGGCTTAGCGAAGTCACCGAATGGAGAAGTAAGACGTTCCTGAGGCTCGCGCTGCAATGTGACTTGTTTGTGAGGCTCAGGCAGAAAATAGAAATCCTCAAGGTAGTACAGAATCGTTGATTAGAAGTGTTACTACCATCGTCTGAAAAAGGCATGAATGCCTTGCACGGACAATTAAAGCTGCCAGCATCCTAACAGATATTTTTGAACACCCAAGCTTTTATGGTCACGACGGCTTTGCCTTCACAGATAGTCCAATGCAAAACACCCAGTATGCAGCGTCCTTAATCCCTACAAACAATGCACTAATGGCCACTTAGAGTCCAGTCGTAGGCTGGTCAGCCTCCGACCTGACCTTACCCACTGGAAGCCTATTCAGTGCATCGTCTTGCGCATCGAGACCCTTGTTGGTATACCAGAAGCCTACTCCAGCGAAGAATGCAATCCCAGCGACCACCCCGTAGTTGATGACGAGGTTGGGGTCATCGCTGATAGGAACGAGCGCTTGTGCCAAGGCAGATGAGATAGCATTGGTGAAAAGAAACATGCTCCTTTGTGGATAGATGTTAGCATTGCAGATAGAAATCAGTGGAAGGTTTAACGGTGACTTACATGACGAGTGACCTCATGTTTTGAGGTGCTTTGACAAAGGCATATTCTAGACCTGTGATTGAGGCGAAGATCTCGCTGAAGGCTATAAATACATATGCGGGAGTCTGGACCCAAACGTTGATCAGTGCGTATGGTTTTGTTGTTGTATCACCTGCTTTCTTGAGAGCTGTAGAACATCCATTTGCATGCGATCCACATGGGTTGCTCTGTTTGTTTGAAGTTTTATTAGTGTACATACTAATGCATGTGACGGGGATTTCCGTACCGTGTAAATGAAATACTGGATAATACAAGCAATTACCATGCCCACAGCTCCAAACATAAATCCCACGAAGATGCGCTTGATTGCTGTAAAACGAATTCCGCGCTGGCGAAGGTAAGGGTAGAGAAAGCGGTCACAGAAGGGAATGAGTATGATCAATGTCAACGGATCAATGTTCTGCACAAGATCATTAGGTAGACCATTGAGTTCCATTGTTGCCGCTTGCGACACAAGGTTGTTGGTCATTTGGTTCTAAGTAGTGGTGTCAACTGCCAGTGAAAACAGAAATGGCGTCGTTCGCGGAAGACTTACGTATGTGAGCCAATAGAAAGGATACCACAGGAAGACAGTACAGGCTTTGAAACCACGACGAACTTCGTCAACCCAATGGTCATCAAAGGTCATCCAGCTGGGTTTCTCGGCGCCTAGCTTGCTCGGCTTCACATTCTCCCAAAAGGTCATGCGGCGCATGTTCTTGATGCTGTGCCACTCTGTTAATACGGAGGGCCGAACATGAATCCGTATCCACTTACGTAATGATTGGGTTTGGGGACCAACAGCCTTTGGCGGCCAAAGTCCATAGTTTGAGTGCCTTTCCGAAAACAGAGCCAGTAGGAGGAGACTTGACGTAGTACTTGCTGCAAGCGAACATGACCATTGGACATATACAGAACATTACTGTCGGTAGCGTAAATGCAAGCCAGAATCCAACGTTCTGTTCAGCGTAAACCATTGCGATTTGTCCGATAAGCGACCCGCAGTTGATCTGCCTGGAGTTAGTGTTGAAGAGCGAAACTCAGGATTCTTCGGCAAGTGCGGTGAGCCTCACGAAATATCCCCCAATTCGGGGATAGTTGGGCACAAACGAGAGGCACAAATGAAAGACAAAGAAACTCACCATAAAGTAAAAGTAGAGGTAGATATGCTGAATGGTGACGGCAGGATCCAAGATCACCCGCTCGCCACGCTTTGTGGTGATGATTTTCATCTTGGTGTCCAAAGCTTGCTCAGCGATCTGTGTGAGAAATTAACAATGCAAAGAAATTAGGATACGTGATGGCTTAGTATTACCAACGGAGAGATGTTGGATTTGAATCCTCCCGTTCCAATGCCCATGATAATCATACCGGCCCAAAAGCAGCCAAACGCTTGCTTTGTGTGGACAATCACTGGGGGAAGGGCTGAGACTACCAAGACGGTGTGACCAAATATTGCAACAAAGATGGCACCGAGAATCGTGTTGAAGCGTCCCAAATATTCATCGGCAATATATGCGCCAATTATGGGCATAAAGTATGCCCAGAAAGAGTTAAACGTGGTAGCTGCGGTGGATGCCTTTTGGCCGAGTCCAAAGGCACCAGAACGGAAGTCTGGAGAACCATGATTTGCACCTGTGTTGGAATTATGTGGCAGTGGTTGCTGAATATCTGGTCAAGTATAAGCCTCGTGTTTCATGGGTGCATTGAGTGGAACTCACAGTTTGTCCAAACGACGATAGTTCCATAGTACGAAAAACGTTCGCAGAACTCGATGAAAGTGATAGTGTAAGCGCTGCAATTTGTCAGTCATATTAACTACAAGTTACAATTGTTTGACTTACGTCCAGGGAATTTTACCCTTCACGCGGCGGAGGGTGTGAAGATCTTCATCAGAGACTTCGCTGCTCTCAAAAGAAGCAGCGTCTGAAGCGCAAGCATCCTTTTGTTCTTGGGCATTGGGGTGGTGGTGGAGAGCGGCGCCTGAAGGCAATGCGGGCACATGAGCCTTTGCTACCTCGGCGATGTCGATGGCGTTTGGCCCTCCTGAACTCATCGTGTCAAGCGTTGCAGTTGTTCGATCCAAGGAGTTGTACAGGGCATGAAGGTTGGGAAGCGAGCAGGTGGACAGAGCGAATTTAAGAAATAAGAAGTGTGAGTGCCAAGACTTCTAGTTTGGGTAAGGCAAGCGGTGTGACTTGACCTTTCACATGCCCTTCACTTTCTCGTTACCTGTATAATAACGCATATCTAATCTTATCACTCCAAGAGCTCTTGCTGAACGAATCAACTTGATTCGGAGCACATGTTGTGCGAACTCCGCCAACAACCAATTGTGGCGCTTGCTCTCGCAAATGATAGCATGTTTAGTTACCCGCCAAAACGATTCTGCAGTGTGGAAAATTCGTGCTTGAAATGACGGTATTGCTACTCAAGTGAATAGTCAGCAGATAATGATACTGTAGTAAGGGCTAGGCGCTTTCTGGGGACACTAAACTCCTCGTACTGTCCATGCGTCTCTGTTCTGTGTAGCATTTCGAATTCCGAAGATATTGAATTGATGAATACATTTGACTGTTCAGCGACTGCCAATGCAAAGTTACAGCCAAGGACGAACGCTTTTCATCCTCGCATTGTCAGTCTACAGCTCTTGTCCAAAAAGGTGTCAATTAGGTCAATATAAGCAAACGATTTCGAATCCTATTCCGGAAGGAGAACCGACCAGACCAATTGAAGACAATACAAGGGTTTTTAATATTGACACTTGGTTCTCGTCGGTCGGGAAATCATTGTCAAACTACTGAATTGACGTAGGCAGAAACCAAGTGAGGTTGAACTGCGCAAAACTTGTGACTAAGTAACACGTGACAGTGCCAGCCTCTCCAATGGATATTCAAACTCCAGCTTGGCACCCGATTCGACTTTCTCTCTGAGACCTACAGAGGTACTGTATGGTGTAGAACTCTTTGATAGAATAGTCATGGCAGGCTACTGAAGCTTAGGCCTAAATGCATCTCATTTCGAGCTTCTCCGCCATGATTCCCTCACATGGTCTCTTGTGTCATCAATGCTCTTCTATTTGGCATAAACAGCGCGCGGTACACGACGTACGAGCACTCGATCGTTTTCTTTACGGGTACACAACGACAGATCTAGCCAATCGACGGAGGATCAAAGTGCGCACTTACTTGAGGAGGAACCCAAATTCTACTGCAGGAGTGAGGGCTTT
The DNA here is from genome assembly GCA_010583015.1 of Tothia fuscella. Taxonomy (NCBI): domain Eukaryota; kingdom Fungi; phylum Ascomycota; class Dothideomycetes; order Venturiales; family Cylindrosympodiaceae; genus Tothia; species Tothia fuscella. Next base: position 86,019 of record MU007099.1, read on the forward strand.
GGTGTACAAACACTTAGATACATTTGCTCTACTCACACATTCTTTTACCCCAAATCAGCAGCCTTGGATGGCAAATGGAATTACCTTCAACAAGCTCATGATATCGTAGTCGGCATTGTCATCGGAGACCTAAACAAGCATCAATTCCCAATTTTCGGAACTGTTCCGCATCGATTCGGAAATCCCGCAAGTCTTCCCCGGAGTACGAGACTCGACTATTTCTTGAGTGCGTACCAACCAATCTTTGATGAGTCAGTAGCAACACAAAAATACTTCTTTACCCTTTCTTTTCTATCGGAACTACTTCTCGTCTATGTAATAATAGGCTTACCTAACTTAGCTCTGTTATGTCTCAATTCGACCGCACGAACAAGACAAATGTGGCGGAAACCCGGTGCTTGAGGATAATAATTGTTGGAGCTGGTCTTAGTGGTATTGGGGCCGCTATATCATGTGCTCTTGGAGGTCACTCAGTCACAGTTCTTGAATCAGCTGCACAAATCGCTGAGGTCCCAATTTCTATCCTGGAATCATTCCTTGTTGAGACTGACCTTCTTGATTTAGATCGGTGCTGGTCTTCAAATTACGCCCAACGCTTCACGACTGTTGCGTCACTGGGGACTTTCTGAGGCCTTCTGGGCTCGAGGTTCTGTGCCGAAAGTTCTTACCGTCCACCGCTATTCAGGTGCCGTCCTGGCCAGGCAGACGGAGTTTGACCAGAAAATTCTTTCAAATTATGGTGCACCGTTTATCGATATGCATCGCGCAGATCTTCAAATAGCAATGGTCTCGCGTGCACATGAATTGGGAGTTAAATTTCATTTGGGGGAGCGTGTTGTCTCGATTGATTTTGAGCAGCCATCAATCACGACCAAGGCCGGTAATCGATATAGTGGTGACCTGATTGTAGCTGCCGACGGTCTATGGTCGCGCTGCCGAGAAATATACCTAGGACGAAGCGATCCTCCACTCCCTACTGGCGACCTTGCCTACAGGATTGTGCTAACAATTGATGAATTGAAAGATGAGGACTTAAAGCAATGGGTCCAAAATCCTGAAGTTCATTGTTGGATTGGACCTGGATCACACGTCGTGGGGTACTCTCTCCGTGCCAGTACTACCTATAACCTGGTCTTGCTATGTCCTGATAATCTGCCAGCGGATGTCGCTAAAGCTACGGGTTCAATTGAAGAGATGAAACAACTTTTTATTGGTTGGGATCCGGTGTGAGTCAAACGGCTTTCTTTGAGGTTATCAAGACTAAATATGACACAGCCTGACCCGTTTTCTTTCTCACGTGAAGACCATCGACAAATGGAAATTGACTCACAGTAAGCTTACTTTTTTTGATCACTCGCTTTTTGACTAACATTGTGCCAGGAGAGGAGATTCCTAACTGAGTGAACGAAGCGTCCAACCTAGTATCCATGTAACGACTCATGAACTTGCCACACGGAGCTGAGTAACTGACTTCGAACAGAGGAGACTCGTGCCACCCAATGCTCCCTTACCTAGCACAAGGAGCAAATTCGTCACTGGAAGATGGAGCAGTGCTTGGCGGATTTCTTGGAAACATTTCTTCCAAGAGTCAGCTACCAAATGCTCTTCGAATGTATGAGCGACTCAGAAAGGAGGGAGGCGAAGCCATCGTACGAGAAACGTTCAAGCAAAGACACGACTTTCACATGCCGGATGGGCCTGAGCAAGAAGCTAGAGACGAGCTCTTCATGTCAAGGCTAGGGAAAGAAGAGCAGGTCGCGGAGCCATTCCCGAGCAGATGGACTTGTCCTGTCGTCCAGCCATGGCTCTACGGATATGATGCTGTTCAGGAGGTCGAAAATGTTGTGAAATCACACCGCGGGTTCTCCGTAGCTGGGGAGAGGCTATGATGTATGATGACAATTTGTGCGCCAGCAATAGTTCCTTGATCAATGCATTCATGCCGCTGTCTTTGGTAAGTATACTCACGACGACTTTTAGTACTGTGTAATATCTCTATCAATAAAGTAAGTAGGAATACCTCATCATTTTGAATTCTAAGAAACGATATGGACTATTCCAGGATCCTAGACCTTAATCGGCTTTTCAAGAACTTGAGGAGTATAACACTTATCACTTTCTAGTTTGTGATTCTGGTGTCTGAATGCTAAGATGAATAGCCAGATTACGCTGAGTGAGGCACATACTGAGATAGTCAGATCTCGATCTTTGTGCGGCAGCGCCCGCAACAACTTGTCTGGGTTTTTAATTCTGCTGCGTAGAGCATTCGCGAACGTTGCTGATCAATTATTTCAATAGGTTGTGATTGGTACCAAAAATTTACTATATCTTGACAGCACACAGCTTTTATCCTCTTGATACAACGATATCCACCTTGTGGAAGATCTAGCTGATGGGTAGAGGCAATCCATAGCAGCTGGTCAGTCCAAGTACTCCACTTGGTTAAACAAAACGCCAATTTCTTTTACAACAAGATAGATAATGCGAGATGCGCCATCCATCTGCAATAAGCCTTGCTGAAACTCAGCCATTCAAACATTCAATCATATTCAGCTCGACCCTTCATAGTTGTGGAGAGCTTCTTTCGTGCCTGACGCCAAATTGTCACTTATTGCGGTTGCGGATGCAGCACTTGCAATGCGGACTCCTTCGGGACCTTTTCAATCATCTTGGGTGAGGAGCCTATACTAAAGCTTCGCTCCGTAACGGAGAGGCTATCTGGAACACAAGTCGATACCCAAAGAATTACACTGGAACCTCACCACGAAGCTATGGAACAGCTGTATGCCAAACCTCAACAGTCATGTGGCGAGATGCAACTTGTACAACCGGAAATCGAAACGTCGATAAGCTACTTGTACACGCATGGGTTATACATTTCATCGCCGTAGACAAACAAAGATCGACACTGGTGAGGAAAGGATAATCAAAGGCCTTTGAGCAGGAGCATTAGAAGTTCTTCCTCTTTGGGGAGAACCTCTTTTGCTTGCGAAGCGGTTTGGACTAGTCGGATGAAAACACCTGCGGCAGCGGCTATATCATACTTAGGTTTTTTTTAAAGCTGGACAGGCCAACACCCGAATCCTGATGAGAAAGTTTTGAGGTGGTTGTGTTAGAGGTATTTAAGTATACTTATGGCTTCTAGTACTTACAAAGGTTATTGATTAGTAGAGGAGGTGGGTATAATTTATTAGTTTCAACTCAATAGCATAATTGCAAGTCTTCCAGTACTTCTGGATTTGTCTGGCTTTTGGGGAACCTGAGGGAGTCGAGCAAGGACCCAAGTTCTTCGCCCAAGGCAAGTAGTTGCAATTTCCCTTCTCCAAAAGCTGTCGACAACATATATATGCACGCAAAATATCTCCTGCAAAGAAGTGGCCATCTCATGACCCATAACCCCTAGTTCTGCGGATGGGACACTCTTGTTGTTGGTAGGCGCATGCCACTATCATTGAGGCATCGTGGATAGCAGAGGGCGCTTGAGCAGGGACAACAACGTTCGACGCCGGCATTATCATATTTACCATATCCTGCCGTTTACTAGTAAGAGTTGCTCGGCGCAGAGAAAGGGCCGTACGTGAAAGCTATAGATTCCTCGCAATTGCCGTGCTCATGATCCTCAGCTATGTTAGCCACGAGACCCAGATTGCATGAATTATATTCACCAAGTCTTGAGCGAAGATGGATAGGCCCAATAACGGTCCAAATCATTGATTAGCATACTGGGTGGTCGGTTTGTAAATGCCCATGAGGTGCCTGCCGACTTCGTAGGTATGTTGTAGACGCCACGAGCATTGGTCTCAGCTGGAGCAGCAAGTCATATGCCTTGGTGGCTGCGTGCAAGATTCCATATTTCGAATAATAATGAAGGGGTCTGTACTAGCGGCGAGATCTTATGTTTTCTTTAGCACGATATTGCAAGAAAGATAGAGCCAATCAAATCAAATCACCACCGCTACTCGACGCGTTCCGCCTACGACTTGACAGTCTTTGAGACGTAGATCATGTCTACTGTCCGGCCGTGGAAGTTGCTTTTGCACAATCCTGACATAGTTTGCAGTAAAGACGAAGTGGGGATCAGCAGCTGCTCGTCCATAAAGTGGAATCGTTGAAGCATTTTCCAGCTACTTGTCTTCTATATGTTGTTATCAGAGCTTCCGGCATCAAGTAGTATGAAGCTCCTTGCTTTCAACTGACCAATTCTTCGGCCACGTGGAAGAATCTTCGAGAATGGCCACTTCGTTGGAAAAAACAATGTAACAGCCCTCTGGGGCGGCGTACACGTACTGAATGGGAAGCATGCAATGAGGAATCATCCGCCGCTTCCCCATCCGCTTCAAATGATTGGCAATCGCTCGCGGATCACGCCGGATGCCACCATCATAATTAAGATACTCGACATGAATGGTACGACTGGCCCAGTCAATCGGATTTTCTGCTGGCGTTTGCAGCGTAGGGGCAAACTGAATCATCACATCGGTGTCTGTGTACAGGAGTTGGAATTGCGGCGTGAATTGACCTAAAGCCTCGCAAAGAAGCTCTAGAATCCCTGTGATGGGTGATTGGTTCGCAGGAGTAATGAAGTGGTGCTTTACAATGCTGTCAAGACGGATGACTAGATCATGTGGGCAGGATGCAAATAGGTTTATATTATGGTGATCTTACCTCCATCAGCCCGTTCGTTATTTTCCAGGTGCAGGTGTTGTTCTATCCATGCGAATGCTTTTGGATTGCTGAAAGCATACTCCGATAAAATCATCTCCACTGCGCAAATGAGTTCTTGCTGTTGTACCGATAGGCCTGGACTTGATTCCGAATCCTTGATCCGTGAGTGCTTGCGCTTGCTACCCGGAGTGAAAGCAGGTCGAGTCGGAATCCCAAAAGGTGATCCGTCGGGACGTGTAGTGTCTTGTACCTTTTCTTTTGGGCCAACTGTAACACTCAGAGTTGGCATAGGCGGGATTGAAAAGTCTTCAGTCTGTGTTTTTGGTCGATCGGCAAATTGTACGGTATCCATGGCTGGCTGATTAAGAGGCTTCGTATCCTTCATCTCTGGCTCGTCTGCTGTAGAGAAAGACATGGCTGAAGCGGCTCTAAGAGCTTCCTGTCTCCATTTACGAGCTGTGGCAGCTTTTCTGGTTCGTGCCATGGTGATTTGTAGTGTTGAGCCTGGTCGGCCGTGTCGGTTTTCTTGTCCGTCATCGCTTGTAATCTTTTTGCCGTTATTTTGGCTTGTCGGGATTTTTTTAGAGTTGGGATGCAGCTTAGGTTGTGCTCTCCAGCCGGAGAAATGAGTTCCTTCCCAAAAGAGAAGCAAGCCTTGGCAACGGGATCTCCGGCCCCTCCACCTCAAAAAAGTGCAATTTCTACGACAATAAATCTACACAAAATAATGGCTAAAGAACGCAACGTCAATCCGGCTACGGCTGCCCTCAAAGCTTCTAAGAAGAAAGAAATCAAAAAATCTAAAGCCAATCTCGCAAACCAACGGGCCGAGAAGTTTGCGCGGCGCAATCCCAATAGACTCCAGAAACAAATTGACGATCTCAAAGCTTCCGAAGCATCTGGTACACTACGACCAAAAGACAAGCAAACACTAGAGCAGCTTGAAAAGGACTTACGAACAGTATACAAAGCCAGAGAATTATTAGGCGACAAAGCACCACAATATTCGCAATGGCAGGATGACAGGCGTGGAAGCGGAGATGGAGCAGTGTTGGGCAAAAGGAGGCGGGACGATACTCATGGCCGTCCACGGCGCGATTCGGAGAGCGAAACCGACGAGGATGCAAAGGATATACCAATGCCGAAGGATGTGGAGAATATGCCTTCAATGCCGCGACGGAGACCTAGGAACGCGAATGAAACTCCGCTTGGACCTAGCAGAACAGGACCACATGAACTACCGCCTAAGCCGGTGATACCAGTACAAACAGTCTATGAATCTGCCCCGGTTGTGCGAAACCTCCGGAAGGAAGCCGTTAGTCGGTTTGTTCCATCGTCTGTCGCGAAGAATATCAAGCGCGTAAAAGGAGATGGAGAGCTTCTCGAACCAGAAGAAGCAGATCGGCTCGAAAAGCTTGGATATATGGATTCAGAAAAGGCTGCGGAAGAGGCCATTAAGGAAGCAGAGTACAAAATAATGTCCGAAGAAATCGATCCGACCGCCAGCAGAGATCTAGACGAAGAAACAGCGAAATTTTTACGGGAGGTCGAGATGGAGGAGGCGGGATCGCTGAAACCTGTGGGGCATCATGAAGCGCAGAATGCAGGAAATGAGGCGGTCAAGGAGGCAGAGTTCAACATGATGGCGGAAGAAGCACGACTGGGTAGTACTACAAATCCTGTCGAAGCGGGCCGGAGAGCAGAGAAACAATTGCGACAGGTTGAAATGGAAGAGATTGAGGATGAAGACTTATGACCGGAAAAGCATGAAAAGCGGCCAACACCTAACAACTACCCCGATCAATGTGCTGACGGCAGTTGTCATAAAGCTTCTCTTATCATTTTAACCTATGAGAACCATCTTGCTGTACGCGCCCGGAGACATCTGAGAAATATCAATACCATAGGTCACACCCTGATTCCTGTGGCGTTCTCATTTTTAATAACAGCCCTGGCTGTGCCCATACAAAGATTTGTGCAGCGCTCTACTGAATTTTACATGTTTTATGCTACCCAAGCTACAGAGCTCACGTCTCCACGAGAGTAGGCCTGTATTCTTTCCGGAAGCCTTCAGCCCATTGAAACCCTGGAGAAATGGCTTTCATCTCACCAATTCCGCTTCGATTTCTGATTGCAATGTTGGTCGAACTATAGTAAGCCACAGTTCTTGATTCTCGCAGAGATTAGATCTACTGCCTTGGGCACCCTCTTTATACAACGAATGGTTCCAGGAGTACAAGCACAGGTAACTGTATCTGCGTGTTCCGGTGGTGCCTGAATCAGATGGAGCCAGGAGCTCTGAATATGTTGATTCAGATTACACATAATCAAGTATGCCTTCGTACTCAAAACCCCCGGCCAGCTTTCTACGGAAAAAACCTCTGAGGGCAATAGGACCAAAGTGCTTGGAAAACACGAATTCCTCAAAGTCTGGTGGGTTTCGCTTGCGAGAGAGGCCACCTGTTCTTGTCCAAGTACTGCTCGCACTATAAATTTCATTGTTCGAAACACTAATTTGGCACAATACCCCATCCTTCCATCTCCAGTCTCTGATACACCTCATCAATAGAAGACTGGTAATTACTCGCCTCATGGCCTTTACCCTGCGGACCTGGGTCATTGAACGCCTCCACCTTCCTCGTCATACCTGCTGCAGCAACCTCCAGCACAGTGCCTCCTTTCAAATCGTCTTCCTCACATAACCTTAGTAAATTCCCCGCCACCTCATCAGGAGTAATATAAGGATCCTTCTCAAAATCAACCATAGCCGCCTTCCCAGGATCCTCCAATATCAGAGGTGTCCTCACAAGCCCAGGCGCCACACAAGAAACCTTGATCCCAAGAGTCACATCCAAATCTCCCATTGATCTTACAAAACCTGAAATGGCATGCTTTGACGCAAAATACAATGGTGTACCAATACCGTACACCTGTCCAGCAACGGACCCGCATATAACAACCCTCTTCGGATTACTAGGTGACACCTTCTGCTGCCCCTTGGGCGGATTCAACCAATGACTGATGGCAAGTTGCGTCGCTCGAATGGGATGCGTTGTATTAATATCGATACTCAGATATCTGTCTCCCTTGGGGTCATCTCTACTCTCCTTCGTACCGGGAGGATACCAAAAATTACTAAATGGAGGGCTGAAGATCCCAGCGCCGGCGCATAGGATGTCGATTTGACCGAACTCTTTGATGGCTACTGCAAACATGTTTTCCAGCGCGGCCCAAGACGTAACATCTGTCTTTGTGAAGACCGCCCGAGGGGATTTCGTGAATTTGGCATAGTGTTCTTCGGCTTCGGGGCGGAGGCCTAGATCTGCAACTACGACATTGCAATTTTTGGAGAGGAGGAGGCGAGCGAATGCGAAATTGATACCTGGAAGCAGGGATTTATTAGGCTGTTTGGTTGTGGTGAATGCAACGAACTGTACCTGAACCGCCTCCTGTCACAATCGCGGTCTTCCCCTCAACAGAGAATGGAACAGCCTCAGCGGTGGCTTTTGAGCCTGGTAAAGGTTTTCTGTCACTCATTTTGTGGCGTTGCGATTGTTGTCAAGATGGGAGATTTGACGCTGGGCGAAGTGTAGAGTAGAAAACGCGCAGTATAGTAGGAAGACGCAACGAGATGGAGCATTTACTCTTTAGCACATTTTAACTAATAGACGGGGGTAACCATACCCCGCATAACGCAGAGTGTGGGGAACGCGTGCCGCAGGCTGTGGGATAGATACCTTTCTCATGGCCTAACCGGGAAAGCACATGGCAAACGTTCTCCAGAGAAGCAATTGCACAGGTCAAGGAATTATGAGTTTGCAGGAGTCATTTGGCATCCATGATCGATCCCTACCTAGTTAGTTGAACTGTTTGTGATGTGTGTTATTAAGCGGCATGGGTAAGGTACTATATTGTGTTGTCGAGGAGAGCGATTACTACAGTAGCAGAAGCTGGTAGCACTCACAAAATCAGGGTAATTCGGGCGACAGAGGCAGTATTAATATTACAGGCTGGACTCTTCAATCCCACTATACCTGAGCTATAATCTTATATTCCTCAATGCAATCTCAAGGAAAGAGCAATAGCTATCAGTCCAGGTTAAGAAGTATCTTATAACTCCATAGTGAATGCTCGAGAAGAAAGACATCCGAAGATGTGCGCCCACTCAGCTATGATATCAGATGGGCCAGTCGGCTATTTTCCGAATCCGCCAGGGCTAATGAGGGAAACGAAGCCTCGAATTCGAGCATGGCACGTGCGCCATAATTTATTTCGGGAAGATAATTCCTTAGGCTGTCCAGTCTCGGACCACCGTATCAGAGCAAGACGCGCTGTTTCCTTTGCCCAAAGAAACAGTTCGTTGGTTTTGTACTTCGCAGACGGAACATCATCCATGTCGGATGGATAGGTACGGAAACGATTAGAGATCACGTGATGTGTAATGAGTTGTTCTTGAACTCCCGGTCCCGTCCCGTCCCGTTGATTGGAGAAAATACCATGCGACGAAGCAGTGGCAAGCAAAAAGCCTTTAATACTGGTTCCGTTCTTGCTGGAGCTCGCCTGGAAAAGATAGACCTGGTAGATGAGGAGAATGTCCTACCCTCGGGGGAAGGTATGAAGGTTGCGCTGCCGAACCGGTGAAGGAGACACAACAAAGTAGTGCAAAATTTACCGGGTCTGTAGCGGAGTAATTAGTGCTAGAGTACTACCACCGATGCAGTCTATGCAGACGGTAAAGACAACGCAAATGAGCCAGGCACTGCCGATAAATGCGACACGATGGACATTTTACAGATTTTAAGAACGTGGTCTGAGCCAATAGACGTCGATGCATTTTGGGACTACCTTACCCACACTATGAACAAGGGTTGATTCTGTATTGGGTTAATGCGATTAACCGAGGGCTCATCGCCTTATTATTATTTTGGCCCCGTTACATGATGGGATGGTGCACGATTTGGTTGACATCGATAAGGTACCGTTTGGTAAGTCTGAGTTGACAAGTAAGTTGGGAGAAATGGATCTCATCCGTAAAGATGCTGTAACGGTTGCATGAAATGGTTCGCAACGCTTTTGCTTCACCCGTGTTTGTGTGAGGCTCTAGATCTATGTTTTTCCATCGGAGATAAGCCAGAAGGTATACATATTCAAAAAGGATTACGAGCGAGGTTGGTAGAGATTCCGACAAGGTGTGAGCATTTGAGCGCAAATTCTTCGTTTGAACTTCCATGTGTTGCAGGATGGTAGGATGGCAGGCGCAAGGTAAAGTCGCGATGATCTTAGACTTGTTGTCTTTCACACTAAAAGCGGGTAGAACCTAGGCTTTGCAGGGGCATCGTTGCAATGGAAGCCACCGCTCCACAGTTTTAGGGTGCACGTCTCAATCCCCGTCAAAAAGCCTTCTGCCTCTTGCCCCCAGCCCAGCGGTTCCAGCTCATCTGCTCCTTCAACTCATCCTCATCCTCACGGTCATCAGAAGAGACGAACGGACATCGCGACCATCATTGTCAATTCTTCACCAAGCCTGTCTTTCCCGAGGCTGTATTCAAAGTCTCCTATACAGTCTTCGCCAATCCATTCCTCTTTTGTTGTCTAGTCTTGTGTCGCGCCCTGTTGCAGGAGGCCTCCCCCAGTTCCAGTCAAATCGCAAGACATTCGTAGATTCACTACTGCAACGGACCGTGGTGATTGCGCACCGCCTACTGGCATATCTACCCAGCCAGCCGACCTACCATTTCCAGCTTGCAACACTGCAACGCTATTGCATTGGCCAAACCACGATTGTACGTCAGATCGTGGTTGCGTAAAGGCAATCTGTAGCCATGTACAATCCTCACCGACCGCCGCCGGGTCCGCTGGTTCAGCAGACAAATAGCCGCCTGGCTGAATTGTTGGATCAGGTCCGTCAAGAGTTCGACAATCAAAGTGGCCGCGCCGGAGACTATGAGCAACAGCGTGAGTTTGCCCCTCCATCTATGTCAATACCCGGCGGCGGCGAGCCTTAGTGGTGAAATCCAGCACTTCGACATAAACATGTGCTGTTGTACACGTCTATATATATGCGCTGTCACCTCAGGTTTGCTGTCTCTCTCTTTGGACTCGTTTGCTTATGAAGCCTTTGCACACCCCTCATCGGCTTTGTTTTATTGTTCGGTCAATATGACTTGGTACTCGGCTAACGAAAGACTACAACATACAGTCACTACCCAGGTGCATGAGATGGAGCTCGTACGACGGAAGCTATACGAACTGGAACAGGCGCAGATCAATATCAAAGCGAAGTATGTTCCGCTCCGCAACTTGTATTCGACGGAGTCAGAAGCTGACCAAAACAGATACGAGGAAGACGTGGCACGTTTACGACATGAGCTTGAAGCTAGAGGGGGTCCAAGTCAGAATTCTCACCTCGGAGTACCCCCACAAAGCGGACCTTCACACCCACCACCGCCCTCCGTGGGACATGGCCCAAGCAATTTGTTCGGCGGTATCATGGCAGGAACCGCTGCTCAAGGTGGACCTGGACTTGCACCGCCGCCGCAAGACCCCCCTCAAGCCCAAGGTCTGCCGCCGCATATGGCTCAAGGCCCACCAGGCTTGAACAACCCTCCTCCGGGACCGCCAGGCCCACCATCGTTTGGCGGCTATGGCGGTGGTCCTTCTACGAATGGTAAGTTTTCGGCGTTCCAGGTTCGACCTCAAGAACAAACATAGAGCAGGGTGACGTTGATGGCACGGATAGTTGAGCCACTATGAAAAATTCAATTGCATTTCCTTGCCCGCAATCAAAACTCCCACTTCATTTATAAATTCTACTTACACCATTTCGTAATTATGAGTCTGTTCCCAGGGCTAACAATACGCCATAGGATATCCACAACCGCCACAACCAACAGCATCTCCAGGCCCGAGAGGTCGTGGACGTGGTCCCCCTGGTCCTGCAACTCCACAACAGAACCAAGCGGCGCCATATCCAGGCTCGCCTCAAGTACCACGTCCAACGCCTCCACCTGGTCATGCACAAAGCCTCGCATTGCAGGCTGCAGCCCAAGCTATGCCCAGTGTCGGTAATGTTCTCGCTGAGATTGATCCAGACACTGCACCACAGCACCTTAAGCGAGAAGGCCCTGATTGGTACGCAGTATTCAATCCACGCATTCGCCGTTTACTTGACGTAGACCTGGTTCACAACTTAATACATACAAGCGTAGTCTGCTGTGTACGATTTAGTCTCGACGGCCGTTTTGTAGCTACTGGCTGCAACCGCTCTGCCCAAATCTTTGATGTCGATAGTGGCCAGATGGTTGCCCTCTTACAGGACAATAGCCTGGGCGATGAAGGCGATTTGTACATCCGTAGTGTTTGTTTTAGCCCTGACGGCAAATATCTCGCGACTGGTGCCGAAGACAAAGTCATTCGAGTTTGGGATATCGCCTCTCGCCAGATTAAGACAGAGTTCCGGGGTCACGATCAGGATATCTACTCTTTAGATTATGCTCGAAATGGCCGTTTAATAGCGTCTGGCAGTGGCGACCGTACCGTCCGTTTATGGGATGTTGAGACCGGCCAACAAGCCATGTCTCTCCTGATCGATGATGGAGTCACGACTGTGGCCATTTCTCCTGATAACCGTTATGTTGCAGCTGGATCTCTTGACAAGAGCGTTCGCGTATGGGATACTAGTACCGGATTCTTAGTCGAACGTCTCGAGGGTGAAGCGGGACACAAAGACAGTGTGTATTCGGTAGCGTTTGCACCCAATGGAAAGGATCTCGTCAGTGGTAGTCTTGACAAGACCATCAAGATGTGGGAGCTTGCCACTGCACCGCGAATGATTCCAGGCCAGGGACCACGTGGTGGTAAATGCATCAAGACATTTGAAGGTCACAGGGTAAGTATTATCTGCTGTCTCATATTACGGTTCCTGGTTGATACTGACTGATGCTCAGGACTTTGTCCTTAGCGTTGCCCTCACCCCTGACGGACAATGGGTACTTAGCGGATCTAAAGATCGAGGCGTTCAGTTCTGGGATCCTAACACCGGGACGGCCCATTTGATGCTACAAGGGCACAAGAACTCAGGTGAGATAAAACCCCGTTGCAGTCGCGGCCAGAAGGGTATTGTATTGAGGAATGGATTTGTCTCGCACGTGCGCCTCGTGGCAGCGTTCGTTCGTCATAGCCTCGTACTCCCGTTCTCTGGACTCTGCATACCTTTGAGAAATTACATATTGACACCCACCTTTACAGTCATATCAGTTGCGCCCAGTCCAACCGGCAAGCTCTTCGCGACGGGAAGCGGGGATCTGCGCGCGCGAATCTGGAAGTAAGTTGCTCATCTCATCACCTCCACTATCAATCTTGTCAAACCCCAGGTCACTGCATTGCTCCTCCCTTCTCCTTTCTCCTCGTCGTTCCATTATCTTTCGGCTTCATGTCGACGAGGCGTGGTTTTTTCGTCAACGCACATTCGCTCGTCCCTGCGGCTACCCCCACCCCACACATGCAAGTCACAACGCCACCGAGGACGAACCCCACCTCGTCCAGCGGCGTTCAAAACTCACCTCATTATTACACAATCTCGCCCGCGGCCTTTTGCGAAGATTTGGGGCTTCCCTACTCACCACTATCCCATTCTCCTGCAATATCCGGTATCATGCATTATACTTCTGCTCCTGCAAGCCACGATATTGCTGAAGCCCCAAAGGCTTCGTACAATGCAAAATTACCGATTGATGAAAAACGAGAAGGCTGACAATATTTTCTTTTCACGTAGGTATGAACAGTATCTCGGCCCGCAATAAACAAAGTACTAGCCCACAATGTTTGTCCGCTGCCCATATTCTCCAAACCGTTGGGCTCCATTAACGTGCGCCTCACCTGTGGCACTTCAATCTTTTTGGTGCATTCGATGAGCTTGCCGTGGCGGTGTGATAGGATCTGGTATGAATCATTTCATGTAAGTGTAGAAGTGAATGCTATTAGTTTCTCTTACACTATTTCATCATGCCTGGTGTTGCAGTGGGTCGTGTTTCGGGTTTGTTCGGGCTCTTGTTCTCACAATAGTACATACGTTAATCGTGTTTTTGTGTATGTAAAACAGCTGGCTTAGCGCTAGTTATACCAGACGTGAGTGGAGCGTTCTTTTAGGCCATTTTTGTTTGGGTGGAAACATTGATTTTATTCTACGAAGATCTCTCATGGGTGAAATTTGATGGACTGTCACAGAATATATTTATCTGCATTCTGTGTACTGGGTCAGATTCTACATTCTGTTGTTCTCATCGGCTTCGTTTTCTTCGCTTTCTTCGTATATTCGAATTTTTCATTTCTCTTGGATATCCATAAGTCTTTCTCGATGTTTGCTATCACCTCATTTATGCCTTCGGGAAATTTCTCACCCTGCATGTCGACAGAATGGAGAGCCTTGCACAATGTTCCATGATGAAATCCAGAAATACCCGCCCTGCACTATCATAGGTAGGTGAAAGACCCATGAGTCCAAAAGGCCTACACCCCACGATTCTATTTGAGCTGAACACATTACAAGCTGCCGGTGCCAACCGCAACATACTCTACACCTTCGACGTTTTCAGGAGCTGAACAATCCCAACAAAAATTTGAAAGATTCTGAGTCCTGTAATCTCATTCGCTCCTCACATTCACAAACGTTTCACCTGTCAAATCGCTTTGGGCAAGGATAGGTTTCAGCCCTGCACCTTGTCACATTTCTCACGATTGGTCCAGAGGCACCCTTCACCAAACCCATCTGAGATTTTGACAGCTCTTGGCTCAACCACGTTGGGGTGTCTATTTTGGCTGTGGGGCCTATTATGGAGTAGGTGGTTGAATGCCTGAACCTGGTGTGGCGATCCAAATCGATAGCGCCAAAACCCAAACTTGGAGCGGCAAAGAGAAACGTGTGTAGGCGTGTTCCTAGCTCGATGAGGCTATGTGTATCCAACGTGTCGGTATGGAACAACTGGTTTTATTGGCCAGTAGGGATTGCGCTATCACGTCGTTGATATAATTGTGGGAACTCCTTTGCCTCATGTACACTTGTACAAACAATCGACGATGAGATTGTAGCATGGGGGTGCAGGATCGAAGATGTTAGCGCTGTGGTGATTGATGTTGTCTCTGGGTTGGATGAGCGACTGCAGGAGTATGGCTGTCCTGTCGGAGGAAGTAATGCAGCATATATGTTGGTCAACGATCCCGAGAATCGTGTTAGCACCTTGGAGACAGCAATGAGTGGATTCCTCCCCCTGGTGATATGAGGCAGGATGGCTTGGACGATATGAGCTCTTTGAACGAGAAAATGCAGTGGTGCTTCGTCAAGGGTACCCTTGGGGTCGTTCAAGCTTTATGCAGGTAATTTCGAATGGTGAAATCGTGGAGACTAGTCGAGTGCAGGATCTGTACCGGATGGTTTACCCTTCTTAGTACTTGTTCACTGGATTATGCTTCGGAAGAATGCTTATTCTTTCTTGACTGCTTTCATCGGGCAACTTCTTTGAGCTCAAGTTACTGTGGTATGAATGTTCAATCCCAGACTCGTGAAAATTTACAATTACTCGAGCTATAGAAGAGAGGTACGAAAATAAATACCACCTAAGTTTGCACCGTTGATTTGAACACTGCACTTTACGCCGTATGAAGGTAGGGATCGCTAACACAATAACAGCATGACCCAATAGAGGAGAATCCCCATCCCTTCACGGCGGCGGAAAACCAAAAGTGGAGCCTTAATATCTTTACCCTCGAGCACATGGAGATGTTCAACGCGTAATACAAGTTACTCAAGGGAACTTCACGCTCTCCATGTTTACGTATGTAGCAAGCATGTCGCGATTCGCCTCAAAAGTCTTCGTTGGGTATGTGTTCCACAAATGAGACCCTCAACATCTCAGCCCTGGAGTTGGAGTCAATCTATTAGATACTCAAGCAAACTCGTGGAAAACTACTATGTGTCACATGGATTATGATCATTCTGCAGTCCCTCAGAGTGGGTGTGTAGTTGAGGCCAAATGGTGTGTGACCACGTCTATCGAAAGGCTCATGGCTACTATGGCAGAATACTAGCGCCATGTCGTGGACTTCAAGCGATGTGTCCCATGAGAATTGCAAATGCCGTGTTTGCTGGTAACAATACACACAACATACAGACTCAATCAAGCTCACAGGGAGCACGAGCTCCGTAAACAGTGCAATAATGTCTGCGCACCAAGGACAATAGAGAACAACCCTCTAGGATCCGGAGACACACGAGATATCTCAGACACCCAACTTCCAGCCATACCGTCGTCCGAAACGTGGCGAGAATTTGGTGTGACGCATGCAGGTATCGCTGTGAATTGGCTTATTTCCAATGAATTACTAAAATTTCGTCTTCGTGTAAAGGTCTGCATAAAAATAGTATATCGCAATATGCAGTTGAATTGCAGAAGCTCAAAGCTAAAGAGACACTAAACAGGGTATTATTGTGTGTCGTGCAAATGTCAGATTGCTCTTTCAAGATCCAGGGAGGAAATCTATAGAAGGAGAGTCTCCGCTGAAACGGTATCAATTCCTTTGCTTGATGGATGAATTGCGTTGAGCGAGGAAATCATCTTCAATCCAGGTCGCGAATAAGCATATCCTCAAGTCTTCAAACCAAAGCTGAGATCGAAGCATACGTTTCGTAAGGCTTGCTCTGATCCCACATAGGCGTCCCCAACTCGCCGAATTTGGGACTCGGGTTTTTACATGGTCATTGAAGAACTTTTGCACCAAGGACAAGAAAATGCTCGTGCCTGAAAGACCGCTCGTGCTTCGGAGAATGCGAGCATTTAACATTGACGGATGTTTGTCAAGCAAGCCTTGGTGGGAACAGTGCTCTTGAGAAACAAACGTTTCCTGTACGCCATACTTGCATGATTTAACACTGGCACAGGCAAGAAAACATTTCGAGCGGTAAACAAAATCAACCTCGTGGTAAGTCAGCTGTGTGGTCTTGAGCTTAGGGAACTCGGATACGGAGTGTAGTTGCATATTTGGGATCCTACTTTTGATTAATCCTCAACGGAGAAGAATACCAACCGTGTCGTAAGAAGCATTGCATAGCCGCAATAGAATTGTATTTTTTGCGATGGGCGTCTGGCGACTGGGGATATGAGGCCAGCGGCAAAAGCATACATGATGAGACGTTGAGGTTGGTGCTACATGTTGTGGACTTCTGGGGTTCCTCAGGGGCGGATACCGGGACAGAGGGCGTTAGCTCTCAAACCGGGGAAGCATTCCGGAGCCTGGGGATCACTCCTGTGGCTTTTCAGCCATGGATCTGAACGAATACGGTTACTTCGCAGCAGCTTGTGATATAACCGTGATCTAAATATCTATCGTCTAATATAAGATCAACTGCGCCAGGAGAGGCAACGGGCTGACTACCATGAAAGACAGGGTGAATCACAGAGATCTTAAAACAAAGGACATAACACAACAGCATTGAGGAAGCGCCACTCAATGCTGTTCATGTGGTTGGTTTGTGAACAAAGTTACGACCTATGATTTTGCAAATCATGTATCGAAATATATAAGCTCCCCGTCGGGTTTCGCTTCTTGTTTCCTGGGATGTTGAGCCAGGATCGCCCCTGCACGTGATGTACCACATACGGACCAGGAACCAGACTGTCGGATTTGCGTGGAGTCCTGGTGTTTTGTGGCTGCAAGGTGAGTGATTGAGTGGTGCGGCAGGTGAGACTCGCAGCGGGAATACTTGATAGCGTCGGTCACCAGAGAAATTACTTCTTCTCATTATTCACACATCGCTCAAGATAGCCGCGATGGCTGGAACCACGATGGTGGGATTTATTGAAATACTTCACACTTCACAGCCTCACCACGATCACTCGATGGTGCCATTAGTTATGGAAGTCACACTATTTTCGATATATGGCCTAATCTTAAGCTTGAGGTTGTAGACGTTATTTGGAACTGAGCGCTACCTAATGGAAACACTGACACAATCGAGGAGAACCCGGTTTCTTCCTGGTCATTGGTCTCACTCTCCGCCTCCAACCACTTTGAGTTGAGGGCCAAGCCGGCACCGGGCAACTGTCAAACGTTGTGATTACCCTGTTCGGGTGTGCAACCAGTCAAACAAATCTGTAGAACTTCATCGTAGGTGTTCGCGACATTTTAAATATTCAAGTTATTCCGCGTTTGCGCCAATATCACCTTGAGAGCTAGAGGTCGTTGGGCCCTCGCTGGGGACCAGCGACCGTATGCTGGTCGCAAACAAAACTCCAGGAACGATAGGAACAGTAATGTACTTCTTAAACTAGTGAGAGTCGACGCTGGAACGATACCAAATATTCGAGCGATATTATGCAACTTCTATGCACAAATTTCGCGATGCGAACGTCCGTGTAGGTAACTAGATAGGAAGGGCTTTGCATACTTTACAGTAATTTGGGTCACGCATGCAAACATGTTCGCATTGAAATACGACTTGCAGCTATTGTCGTTTAAGCAATATTTTTGACATTCATCTTGTTCCGGCTACTTGATGTTTTCTCTCCTCGATTAAGTGGCAAAGAGATGCACCCCATCGCGACCTCGTTCTGATGAGCGTTTATGGATTCGTTCAATTAGGGATATGGTATGCCGTAGGGAAGCTGGGGTCGGGTCGTGGAGTCTCGAGGTAATATCGAGCATATTTCAGGCACTCCAGCGATTAGATATCGTTCAGAATCAGTCATTCTAATGTCTCACCCTTCAGATCGAGAACGTGCAGTTGGCATTGTTGCACGACTTCAGTAGCAGCGAGAAAAAATTGGGAGCCGGGACGATGAACGACTAGGATCAAACGCTCGTTGGTAAAAGTCCTAGCAACGTTCTTTAACCCCAGCGGCGAGCAGGATTCGGGCGAAACCGCTGTCCCTTGATCACATTAATGCTCCTTGCAACACCACGGTGAGAGGTCCAGACAGTCGGCCTCAGAAACAGAGCCTTTTCGTCCCCGTAAACGTATGCAAGCACATAAGCCCTCTAAGAGGTCAGCGACCAATCTGTCGAAGACGTAAGCGATAGCAGACCACCAGATCTGCGCTCGCAATGGATGCGTTTTAATTACTTGGGGGGCACAACTTTTTTGAGCATGCTCTTTCTTCCGTAAAGTATTGGGCGTGTTGAGGTAAGTCGTCCCACTGAGGTCATTCATTCATGCTGAGTTCATTCTACCACCCTCTTTCAAACCACCCAAAAAGCAGACATGACTTCGTATGGAAAAACTGGGAGCTGTATTTTATCAACATCACAAAGCCGTGACTGATGCTTTGCAAAATCCCCCCCACTGCTCTGTGCTCGAGCTCTACGGCCCGAAGCTTGGGCGCTGAATCCCTGTTAGGCTTGTTCGGTGGTGTGTGTCCATCATCCCGCTCTTGAGTCTCAAGGGCTTGAAATTAGTCCACATGCGGATCCGGCGCGTTAGCTAGGAAAACCATTCTTGCAAGCAACCGAGCGCCACAAACAGCAGGCATCTCATCCACCTGGATCCTACAAGGATGCTTTCGCAGCCTGTCCTGGGAGCATGCAGCATGGTCTCGATCTCCGTGCCTTCTCCCATGCCTTTAGTCTCCCTACTATGTCCCACCTCTCTTCGTCATCCTAGTATCTCGTGGGATGCCATTAGCCATTATTCCTTATATGTAACATACGCCTCTCCTCCCTATCGCCTTCAATGAACTCTTCGTCATAAAGAACTTCAATTCTCATAATTAGTTCCCCATTAGTCTCGACGTAGCTCCGTTTTCACCTACATGAGCGCAGCCTGACACCGAACATTTTTGCGTTGCAACCTCTTTGCTCCGCGACCTCACATCATAAATAAGAATTCTCCGAGAAAGCAATTTCACATCAACCCCATCTAAATTTGCTATCACCTCATCTCATTGGTAATGGCAACAATGGTTGCGTCTCAACACAATGAGTTGTGGCAGCAACAGCAGCACCAACACCAACAACACCAACACCAACAGCAGAGACGGCCGAGCCAGGTGATGCACATTTCCCATATGGGCATGCCGGCCATGATACCCACCAGTGGAGCTCCAGTTAACAGAGCATATCAACAAACACACCAAATAGAGCTCAGCATGCCTATGTTCCCGCCTACTTCTATGGGCAATTCGATGAATTTTCAGCCTGGCGCGTATGGATTTGACCTCTCTGCCATGAGCCACTTTGCCATGCAACAACCGATCAACTTCAACTTCCAGCCAGCGTTACCCCAACCAACAAGCTATGCCCAGACAACAACCGATCTCACACAGACCGTCCCTCTCGTGAGAGAAGCACGAAACAGCGTGACAACTATTCACAGAAGTCCATCGGTGAAATCGGAGCCATCCCCTATCGAAGGTCCACAACATTTCGGCAGCCAATCAAGTACCGAAGGCAACGAGCGAACTAGCAAAAATGAGCAGACCGACAGCAGCATCAGCTTCGTTACCGATGTAGATTGTTTGATGAAGGCTATCCAGCAAAAGTCGAAACCTACACAACCTCAAGCAGCTGCTCCAGCCCCAATTCCCGCCCCAGCCCCGATACCCGTTGCTGTTATCGCACCTACACCGGTGCCCGTCGTTGTCAACGAGACACGAACCAGTAAGGGGCGGAAAAGATACCAATGCAGCATGCCGGATTGTAACAAGAGCTTTTACCAAAAGACCCATCTCGAGATTCACACTCGAGCTCACACCGGCGTCAAACCTTTCGTAGGCAATTACCTAGCAAGCCATTCTCTAAAAATACTTACATCGTGTTACAGCTGTGCAAAGAACCGGCGTGCGGCCAACGATTCTCTCAATTAGGCAATCTCAAGGTTTGTGTTGCCCACCATCCCAAGCAAGCTAGTCTAACATATCCACAGACACACGAACGACGCCACACCGGAGAACGTCCGTATCAGTGCGACATTTGTGGCAAAACCTTTGCACAACGAGGAAACGTGAGAGCACACAAGATCGTCCACCAACAGATCAAGCCATTCACCTGTCGGCTCGACGACTGTGGGAAGCAATTCACTCAACTCGGGAACCTAAAGGTACACATCGTGCTGAAATTACGAGACTATGAGCTCCACTAATTTCTCCCAGTCTCATCAGAATAAATTCCATTCTGGAACTTTGCGTTACCTCACATCAAAGTTCAGCACCATCAGAGAGGGCGACCCAGTGACTGCGCAAGATAAAGACCTCTGGGAGTATTTTGCATCACTGTACAAAAATTCAAACAAAGGCATCAAGGGTCGAGGCAAGGATAGGAGAATCTCAACTCTACCATCGTCAGGTGCATCTGCTTCGTCCTTCTCATCAACGGCAAATATAAACTCGCGAAACAACAGCACTGCTGCGAGCGTTGACGACCGAAGCAGCCGCTCATCATCGTTTGCCTCTGAAGTCGTTATGCCTCAACATCAGCACATTGAGCAGCAACATACACAACAAGCGCCACAACACTACCACTTCGAAGAGCATTCTGGATATGGTAATATGGTCTTCCCAGAACGGTAGTCGACTGCAAGCCTTTGCAGCATAGTCTACGCGATATGATTCATTTGTAAAGCACGCGGGTTACACACAGAAATGATAATACGACTGAAAAAGCAAGTTGGCCCTCATTGTTGTTAATGGATGCCAATACGATTCATGACGGAGTTTGTTGTTGCATAGGTATCTCAAGGTGATCCATGCAGCTGCTGAAGTGTTATTTTCCTAGGGGTCTGATGTGGTACTAAGGAATTTTCTCCTTTGGAGCGTTATGTTTTAGTATCTCTTCTTCCGACTTCGGCAGGCCGAATAGTGTTCGCAATTTTTATTGGGCGGTGGAGAAACTCTTCCATTATTTTTTATACCTCCTGAATATACAGAAGGATAGGTTTGGTAGCGTCGATATACCCTCAATAAATCAAATCATGTTCATGTGCTTTTTGTCCATGATCTTACATCTATGGCGTCTTGACTTGTTTTTGGTTAGAGACGATCCGGTGAGGCTGAAGCGTAACCAGATCAGTCTTTCACTTGAAAGGCGTGCAATCCATCCCTCGTACCTTGGCGGAGCATACTGTTATGTAATTTCAATCTGGGCAATCCAAAGTTCTAAATCGCTCGTTGCGAAGCTTGACCACCAATCCTAAGTTGTGCTCGAATCATACTGGCAATTTGTTTGAAAAGGTCCATCATAATTAACGACACCACCAGCGTCGTACAAAGCAGTAGTTTGCGGTATTTTCCAGTCCCAATTCACGAGCAGTCGCAACCTTGCCTTATCACATTATTCTGACCATGGGGACCGAAAGCGCAGTTCTCGCTCTGATGCTTTGGGTATAGCATGGCGATAACACTGTGAGCCACGCGAATGTGCATATTCACCACATGTTGATTCACTCGGCGGGCAGCGCCGAAAAATTGCAGACCAGTTGGCTTGACCACACACCTGTCTCACTTTGGTCCCCAGCATGCGTCAAACCCGACAGGCCGGTAAGCAGGGTCCCTTCTTTACCCCATGCGCGGTTGGAGAGATCGCAGGCCGTCTCCACGGAGCGTGAGTTGCCGCCTTGACCTACCCTTGGAGTAATTGCTTTCCATCAGAACTCAAACTACAGTGGCAAGGGTTGTAATTGAAGTTGTACATTCAACGTCTTCTTACGAGATAAAGCATCAAATGTTCATGCGAGAAAACAGCGAGACCGTCGTTATCTATGCGATTTTTTCTCAGGACATGCGGTCCGTCATTGCGAGCTTTGTGTGCTCGAGTTAGAGACGATCATGCATGCATCAGCGACGGGAAGGAGTGTATGTGGGCAAGTTTTACGAGAAGATTCCGACGATTACCATTAACTTTGATGTCGCCAATGAAAGTGATATGCAGCGGCAAGGTGGTAAATCTGATGAGAACTCAACTGGCGTGAATCTTGTTCAATACAAATGCTTTCTGCTCAAAATGCAAGGAGATTGGGCAGCTCGTGATAGTTTTCAGAGATGACGACGAAGCTTTCCATATTTCGTCATTATTATCCCTTCTGAGGCTGGAAACTGCCTTTGGTAGCTTTGCAGGCGTGTAGTAGTGATGGAATGCTCATGAACAGCCTTTTATTTGGTTTATGTCTTCATTCTCGATTCTAATCTACTTTTACAATCCCAAGTACGAGGTCCAAAGACAGGTTGCAAGGCCCCATTTCTTAACGTCGTCTTACATTATTATTGGAATGGGCCCAGAGGCCCAGTAGCCCGCGGGACTCGAGCTTATGATCATGCAACTCCACGCTAGGTTTGGCACCATCTCTGAGTTCATGTTGAGGTTGGCTTTTTACTTCGCATGACCCAGAGCCGGATAGCTCTCATTTAGCAAAAGATTTTCAGCTGATCAAAAATGGTGTCCAGATCACCCAAGGTTATGCTCGCTCGGGCACACAAGTTCTTACCCATCAGATAAGCATGCTTCATAATCGTTGTGTTTCAGCCTAATGGTGATTACTCCATTTAGAAAATAGTACACATTTTGTGAAAGCTGTGTGCAGACTGACAAATACGCACCTAAGCACTCACAGGTACATGCCTTTTGCACATCAACATCCAAATCAATAAAATTCACCAATGACAGGCAGAGTCTTGTTCGAGATACAATGGAGGATAATTTTCAAAATACACAATTAACTTGGAGTAAGAGCAAAAGTCAAGTGACTTCGGGAGTCGGGTCGATGAGCAAAGAGATGGAACGATTAGAAAAAGTGGAGACAGGAAGACCCTAACATTCGCCAGCCAACCACGTCCGTTCTTGCTGACTTCGCGAATATAATTTTGCCTGGACTACCAACTGCAAACGCCGAAGAAGCCGTCCACCTTGAAATATTGCCTCTCGAACTCCCTTGACTGCTTCAAACGCCTGTTTTCTCACCCTTCATCCCTATAGCGCTGTTCAATTGTTCTTTTTGGAACCAAGATCGAGGTAGAACTATAGCATAAATTGGATAAGGGGTTTATTCCAAGGAACTTTACGCGCACCGCGAGATCTCAATCAAACGTTTGCCACGATGGACGTTGTTCTCGAAGGCTTTGATACCTTCATCTTCGATCGCGTATACTCTACCGTCCTTCCTTCGACTCACTATCTCGCCTATAAGACATTGCTGAATGGAGCGATGAATGCGACAATGGCCAATCTACAAGCTGAGTCTACGGCATACTCGAATTATAATTTCGAACCAGCCAGCAAATATTTTTCGTTTCAACCTTCAATTTGGGCATATCGAAGTTCACTGCCGAGAGACGACCTAGTACGACAATCGTTGAGTCTATTTCTCATAACATGGTACGCACTTCAACTGATGGAACTGGACAAAACTATGAAAGCTAACGTTAGTCTACAATAGCATATTTGGCGCCGTGGTTTATTTTGTATTCGCTACCCTTTCATATGTATTCGTCTTCGACAAGGACACGTTCAAACATCCCAAATACCTGAAAAACCAAATATCCATGGAGATCAAGCAGTCGTGTGGGGCCTTTCCTGGCATGGCTTTGCTCACCGTTCCATTTTTTCTTGCTGAAGTGAGAGGGTACACCAAGATGTACGATAGGACCGAAGAAGGACCGGGCTTGTGGTACAATTTTGCCCAGTTCCCGCTCTTCCTCATGTTCACCGATTTCTTCATCTACTGGATTCATCGAGGACTACACCATCCTTCTGTGTATAAGCAATTGCACAAGCCGCACCACAAGTGGATTATGCCAACTCCATATGCATCACACGCATTTCACCCAATGGACGGTTTTGCTCAATCAATCCCCTACCACGTCTTTCCATTCATTTTCCCATTGCAAAAGTTCGCCTATGTTTGCCTCTTTATCTTTATCAACATATGGACGGTAATGATACATGATGGCGAGTACGTGGCTGATTCTCCGGTGATTAATGGTGCTGCATGCCACACTATGCATCATCTTTACTGTAAGTCAGGAACCACTTTGGGAGACGTACAGGACGCTAATCTTAGCGCAGTCAACTATAATTATGGCCAATTCACAACCATATCAGACCGAATCTTTGGCAGCTACAGGAAGCCAAACGACGAGCTGTTCCGCCGCGAGAGTAAAATGAGCAAGGAAGAGTGGTCAAAGCAGAGCAAAGAAATGGAGGTCATAGTGAAGGAGGTTGAAGGGGAGGACGATAGAACATACCTTCCCGAAGAAACCAAAAAATTGCAGTGATCAGCCGCAGCTGGAAGGGACTTTATGGCGACCGGCTGTCAAAGTCCTTCAGGTACTACACAGATATTGCCTCAGGCTTCTGGAGTCCTCTTTACTTTGGCCCTGCAAGCGTTCCCTTTCCCTCTCTCTGGGTGGATCCTACAGTTGATTCATTCTTTTCAGCCATGTAAATACTTTTAGCATACGGTCGGCGGCGTTTCTTTGCATCAAACACAACCTAATTCTCTGAATTTCATACCCTAACAATTCAAAACAGTAGTGCGTATTGCCGGCTCGTTCCACACCCTACAATCCTTTTTCTTGGGCTTCAATCTGAACAAATTTTGCGGGCTGTGCTTTTACTTACTCTCTCTGCCCGATGGCAGGGGGTGGTTGTTCACCCTCCTTCGCCCGTGCCAAACTCGGCGGCATTGACCATGGGGAACTGCTGATGGCAATTGCTAATGGTGGTTACCTTGCGAACCAGTTGCCCATGCGCCGTCGGCGTTAACCTCTTCACTATCTTATAAGGCTAGAACGGACATTTATTGTCCCAACCCCAGTAGTGAAGAAGAACCGCCCATGTGGTTATTTGCCAGGGTCGACCACTGCACTGGGCTCCCATGTCAACGTTCTGATACAGGCACCTGCTCAAAAAAGACATCGCTTAGCCTGGAATACTCCCGTGTCCAATATGGCTCGCTTAACTCAACGAGTGTGATATTTTAGCACACCTTGACGTACCGCGCGGGGCAAACAACGTTGTTGACACTGCTCGTGCCCTCGTATGAGGAAATTAGTGTTCAGAGCAGCAGGAACTGTACCGTCAGATGCCACTTTCAACAGCTTACTTTATGCCTATGAGTGAGGCGACTGTCGCTGTCAGGTTGGTTACCCGCCTAGAAATGGATCATTCAAAAATGCCCAACTTAAGCGGTGCCTGGTCGGTACTGAAGCACTGCTGGCTTTATCCTCCAGGTTGAGTGGAAGTTTGTCTGTGCGTGGCGAACTTCGACCAGGGCTTTATCTGAACCTCAAGCATAACCAAAAGATATAAATTCCATTTTCGCAACCTCGTTTCTATGACATACCCAACTGACATTAGCTAGGCAGATTGGTGAAGATCACAAATCTAACTTCTCCCGATAGTTATGGCGAGAATTCTGTGTTCGGCATTGACCAGGCCTGATCTGCTCAGCGCAATGTTATCGTGTCGGCCAGTATGTGCACTGCCATGCAGTTGCATAGCCTGACAAGGGCGAGCCCAAAACGTGGAGGGTGCATCTCATGGGTCGAGCTGGAAGGAGCGCTGTGCAAATTGAGCCGCACCTTAAATCCCACCTCCTCCTAGAATACCGCCTGTTGAATTTCGTTGTCACATGCTCATAAGGCGAGATACTATTTCCATCACCTCCTGCACCATGACTCCCCTCTCTCTGGTTGTTTTCATGCGAGAGGAATTCATACCACGCACGGTAACAGTACCTTATCCCTACAACGCGGCTAGTGAAGCTCAGCCCTCCAATATTGAGCCTACTCCCCTGCCCTACAACGAGGATACCTCCGATTACGCATAGCATAATCCGGGAACACCCCCAAGTTCTCCATGTTGCAAGGTTTGCAGAGGCAAAACGCAGGAGAATCTGTCTCATCTATCTTCTTCAATATCATTATCAGACCACCTCACCCCACGATAGGGTTTCGGGTATTAATCACTTAGACTACTTTGTTTTGCCAAAAGAGGGATGCATCTTATGAAAAGTTTCCGACCAAGAGAAAGTCAGTGATGCCAATCGCAGAAGAAGTCGTATGATCTTCTTCTCCATGTCTAGTCTCTTCGCTTGTAAATAATCCCGGTGCACAGTTGTAGTTGAGCGGAGCAAAAGCGTCTTTGCTGCATGAGGAATCTGGCGCCACTCTAACGCGTCACTTGGTCGAGAAGGCTCATCAGGACTGTCGAAGATATGATCTGCTCTGCATGAGACCAGTTTAGATTCAGCTTCAGGATTCTTTAGTAGACCTGACACTCGTGAACCAATTTCTAGTCTACTGGCGTTTAAGGCCCCAGTCTTTTCTCGGACAACAAAGCCGACTTCGGGGGGTCCTTCTCCAAGACGATAGTCTGGTACAAGTTGACATAATAATGTACTCGAGAACTCAACAACTTTCAGCTTCTACCATAAATCCACTAGGACAAGGATCGGCTGCAGCTCAATAAAGAGGGAGTGGAATTACTCAAGCAGATCTTGGACTCCATTCTACACATGATAATTGTGTCAACGATTTGAGCTTCTGTCTAATCGGCCCGAATTTGACGGTATAAGACATGCTAGGGATGGAGAACTCAGACAATTGCGGCATGAGAAACAGCCCAAGGAGTTGAGCGATTTATGACGCAGAGACAGAACGTGTTGTAGACCACCGTGAAAAAGGCCAGGGGCTCGCAATTTGGGATGAGCACTGTACGCCTGAGATGGTTCATGGATAGCGTTGCCCGCTATCAATTCCGGCACTGATAAAACATCCACATCTTTGTAGCCTACTGAGAGCATTAGCTTGACTGTGGAAGACCAAGGCAGACTAATGAACACATGCCCAAATTTGAAAGACATTAGTGCTGTCATCGTTACACCCCTGGCATGAAGTGACCGCGCATTGCCAACGTGACCGTCCTATTTACGCATGAGTGTCGAGCAATATTCAACCTTCGGTAACTCTTCGCCCTAGTGTCAAGGGTGCCGTTATAGAGTTGGCCAAGCTTGAGTATTTGTTAGAAGTCCATGTGTGGGGTTTTGGTTCACTCCAAACATGGGAGATGGAAGTGGAGGATGTGATGCTGGTCATGTGATGGGAGGGAATGAGGGCGCAAATGTTGGCCAGGAAGCGTTATTGGCCATAACAAAGCGAGTGCATTGTGTATTGAGACGAGTGGGCAAGCCTTCGTTATGAAAGTGCCCGCTGGTGGTTGCTACCTATCTCCACTTCGAGAGGATGCGAAAAGATAGCTTGCGATTTCAAATCGATGGCTGCGTGTTACGGTAAGTAGTGCCTCACTTTTGGGTCACGACTACGGACTGTTCTCCTTAACACCGATCACTACGTTGCTCGCCTTTTCACCATTTCGCTCACATATATTTGGAGTAAGTGTTGGATTATTGTGGTTAACTTTCCTCGCTTAAAGCCCATCTGCTTAACCATGCCCCAGATGGCATTCCAGAGGCCATCAGACGTCCCTCGTAAAATACAGACCCAAACGCCGCCCGAATGCGATATATCTGTTCCTGTTCCCTCGATTGCCATCGAACCATACTCCACGCTAGACTGAAGAGAGAAAAAGAAAATGCACGCAAGAATTGGAATAAACTCCATAGCAGAAGAAAGGCACGGCTATGTGGCCGACCTCATTCGCCAAATGATGTTCTTCCAGCAAGGCTAAGCAGAGTCGCACGCTGAGCAGGATTGGTGGTGCTCGTACTAGCTGAACTGCCTTGCCGTATGGGAGGTGGATGATGTGAAGGCTGCCTATCCTGTTGTTGTGGATAACTTGTTGCATTTGAATAGTCAGGCTGAACCGGTGAGGGCCTGCTCGGCGGTGAGGAAATTGTGATGGGGGCCAAGGGGGATCCCGCTGAGGTAGTCTGGTAGGAGGGAGAATAAGGGGTAACTCCTCCAAACGTCCTCCCTAGCTGCTGAAAAGACACATTACCATTAGTTATTTGATTAAAGCTCGGATTTCTGGATGTTGTCTGATACCCATTCCGCACACGCTCTACTGGAGTGAGAGCTGGCCGCTTGGCTGGCGGCTCGTCATCATCATCGAGCGTAAGGTCTATGACTTCTGAGGTTCGTTTTGTACCCCGAGAGAGCGGTGCGGATGCGACCCAACCCGGCGAGGGTACTGGTGGTGTCATGTTCATGGAGAAGGGAGTATTCGGCGCTTCAACTTTAACGGACGGTCGTGAGGTTTCCACGATCTCGACTAAATCATCGCTTTCGTCGCCATCTGGTGAGGGATTCGTTCCATTTGTTGAGGTATTTTTCGGATCATTCGTTGACCAGTTCCCGTTGGGCTCGATCATCACCTGCTCGGTATTTCGTGACGTAGACTGCAGTATCTCCTGCACATATCTGGTACTTATCAGTATCAAACACAGTCTCGTGTCGTTCAATATCATACTGATCTACACAGAGGCTTTCGTAAGCTACTAGCTTCTGACAGATAGGGCAAGTCCATGTAGGTGCTTGCTCTTGCAGCTGGAGAAAGCACGCCGCATCAAAACACTGGTTGTGCTGACAGACGGACGAGCGAACAGGAATACTAATACGCATATACGAGACGGGATCTTTAAGCGACATCTTTGTCGAGGTTGCGACTATATCGGGATCGTTCGCTTTGGTTATCACTGTAAATCAAAATCAACCGACGACCGAGTAACACACAAAAGAAATCACTTACTGGCGGTAATAACGCGTTGTCGGCTAATTACGCTTCTGGTCGTGATTCTTTCCGCAAGCTCTTCAACTGAGTGCTTCTTCACCAGATTTGTCACAATGTAATATCTCTGGTACACGTTAACACGGGCTGATGTCTACCAAAACCAATAGTCATAGGAACCAACCTTTGTAGTCAACGCGTAAGTCACGCTGACTACATTACTGAATCCCGCGTGTTTTCGAATAAAACCAGTGATGTCTGCGGGTAGCGTGGAGCCTGGTTTGTTCTTAAGTCCCTTGAAATTCGCCTTCACCTCGTGTTGATTGACTCGAATCTCCAACTGTTGCGGGAAATTGATGTCCACCGTTTGATGGGAGCCATGCGGTAATGGCTCCACGGCACAAAACAGCAAGACGCGCATGGTATTGTCACTGCGCAGTTTGTCTGCCATTTCTTGCGACAAAATGACAGATTGAGTCATTGTGTTCCTATGAGTAGAATATGCTATTAGAGTGTCAAGTCAGACATTCTTCCTCTTTTCTTTCTTACTGGGTCTTGGAGGGCCTACCAGGCAGCTCAATCGTCTTTGCTAACGGTTCTCCTATCTCGAAAAAGGGACTTGGCTTGAAACTTATGGTCGCTAGGTGAATTGGTAAGTAAGTGACGGGCCTGAACCTATGCAACTCGCACATGTGCTACTCACTGTGGAGCCTTGGTTGAGACGACATTTGGAGCGATGGCATGTTACCCATATGTGATGCCATACCAATTGCGGGTAAATTATATGAAGACGAGCCTGTGGTTCGTGGTGTGTTCGATGATGGCAGGTCGGAGGGCGAATCTACGGGAGTCGCGCCGTGATTGTAAATGCGGTGCCGCAGTATTTCAAGCCTTCGCTGATCCCCCGCATCGACAAGCGCAGTCAAATCTAGAACGTAGAAGAGTATAGTTAGAGAAAGCAATAGAGAAGCAATAGAGAAGCTCGTCGTCTGAAGATAGCAATAGCACGTACATTGCAAAACTCGAGTTTGTAACTGGGCTTTAAGTCCGGAGACGGGCAAATTCTCAGCTCGACAGATGGATTGAAGGTCTTTGTTAATCAATGTTTTGACATGCCTTTGCATGGACGACACTTGGTTTTCCGTCGCAGCAGCCATCATGCAGTTGTCTAAGTGTAGAAGGTCTGCAGATAGTTATTTATATCCGCCTTCAGAGCCTTTGCTGTGTCGAATTTTTGCTGAGGCAACAAGAGTATTTGAGGAGGAAAAGTCTAGGCAGCGACTTCCAGTTGCGGTAATCGACATGGCAGAATAGGAAGGAACGGGCGAGGTTGTAGCTGGGTGAGAAGTGGCTAGGAAGAGCGCAGGATAATCTGGACGAACACAACACAGAACACAAGACTTGAAGGCCAAAGCGGTAAAGCAGCCAGAGCTCACGGAAAATATGTTTCCAGCGTGTCCTAGAGGATTTTGCCTTGAGGGCAGACTCGTGGTCACTCAGGCGGGCGACTTCTATATTCACAAGGCTCTGTCGTTGAAGTGACGGATTTCGAAAGCGATACTGCCTCAGGCTGCAATCCTTCATATTGACTAACTCAATTTCTTCGGACTTAAGCCTTTGCCACCCTTGTCACACAAAATCTCCCTCCCGTGTTGGGCCTCGCGAAAAGTTTCACACCAAAAACTTACCTTCCACAGCACACTTACATACCACAAACCCCCACTTCCAGAAGCTCCAAAATGGCCAAAGGACTCCGTGCCAGCGTCAAAAAGAACAACCGAACGAAACTACGATCCAAAGTATTCGGCCCCGTCGTAGATGCTCGAACCGAACGACTCTCTCAAAAACTGCTTGCTCTCGCCGAACAACCACGACCATCTAAGACGGAAATGGAGGTAGATCCAGCGAAAGGTATATCCGATCATAGCGCAGCTCTAGCTGCCTTTGTGATCAGCAATACTAATTTCTGCGCAGAAATTGCCGGCGAACAACCAACAACGGAGGAGGAGCGACCGCAAGCAGAAGGTTTGTCTTTTGGCCTCGCATGCCCTATCCCTTCGTCCCTTAGCGATAGCGAGGGCGATTCAGAAGGAGAGGAGAAGTTCAAAGACAAAGAAATGGATCCCATGTTCTACCAGCTGTTAGGACTGGGAAGTCATATTCTAGGCTTTGGCCTACGTGGAGACTTGCTTATACGCTTTGATAATATGTCATGAACGTTATTTGCAATTTCTGTGCTAACCAAGTTCTTACTTTTAGCTATGGATGTCGATGGCGCCGCACAGAACGAGAGTGCTCCTAAGCGTTCTTCTACGTCGAGAAGGGAGAAGGCTGGCAAAGTCCAGAAGAGGAGGCATCGGAAAGCTAGCAACGAAATCTCTTTCCCAA
This sequence comes from Tothia fuscella, assembly GCA_010583015.1. Taxonomy (NCBI): domain Eukaryota; kingdom Fungi; phylum Ascomycota; class Dothideomycetes; order Venturiales; family Cylindrosympodiaceae; genus Tothia; species Tothia fuscella. Next base: position 117,735 of record MU007099.1, read on the forward strand.
AGTATGATCGAAATGCGCGAAAGGGTAAATTGGGCCGGAAAGGAAAGTAGTGCTTTGGTCCCGTTTTGTCTTTATGATCACGATTTCATGGCATGGCGTTTTGGAGTTACGGAATATCTCCACCACAGCTCTTATTTTCACATAGAGATACCCTTGACTAGCATGGCGGTTGTTCCAATCGCTTTTTGTCTATATTGACCGGTCTAAAAATCTTCTCGGCTGGCCACAGGAAGCTCTTCAAACACAAGCTTAAGCAAAATCGTTGCACCATTTTGATGTGATGTTTTTAAATTACTTTCCACAAGGCATGTTGTATGCACAATACAAACTGATATGACGAGCTTCATGTAGTCTTCTTCACGCACTTGACTGCTACTTGCTACAAATACGCTTGAAGATATGTCACAAAATCGCGACTTAATCTGGCAGGTGTTTAATTGAACTGAGTCCATTATCGCTCCCGCGTGGCCTAAGCTTCACCCGCAAGTTCATTCTAGAATAATCGAACGGGCGGAACTTTTCTAAACTCACGATCCTTCTCGTTCTCCCTTCTCACTTTTATAAGCTCTTTGAACTTCAGTGAGACCTCATCTAAATCGATAATTTCAACATGGCAGATGCTCTGAAAGCTGAAGGCAATAAACTCTTCGCAGAAAAGAAGTTTAAAGAATCAATGTTAGTGCAACAGCCTTGCATCTGGAATTCGTAGCTAACGGCTTAACAGCGAGAAGTTCTCTCAAGCTATAGAGCTGGAGCCGGAAAACCATGTCCTCTATTCCAACAGATCTGGCTCTTATGCTTCGTTAAAAGATTTTGACAATGCGCTGGAAGATGCGATCAAAGTTACAGAGATCAAACCTGACTGGCCGAAAGGATGGACCCGCAAAGCTGGTGCATTACATGGGCAAGGAGATCTGAGTATGTTTTGACCTTCATCCGCATTGTAAAAAGCTAATAATTGGATTAGTTTCTGCTCTGAACGCCTACGAAGACGCCCTCAAAGTCGACCCAAACAATGGCCCGGCCAAATCTGGACTTGACTCAGTGAAACGTGCAATCGATGCTGAAGCAGCAGGTGATGGTGCCGGTGCTGATCCATCAGGCGGCCTGGGTAACATGTTCAGCGACCCACAGCTCTTCCAGAAGCTTGCTGCTAACCCCAAGACCGCTCCTCTCCTCGCCGACCATCAATTCATGGGCAAATTAGCAGCATTACAAAAAGATCCACGGGGAGCGGGTGCCGATATGATGTCAGATCCTCGTATGCTACAAGTCTTTAGTGTACTTTTGGGTATCGACATGTCGTTTGGTGGCGGTGGTCCAGGAGGTCCCGACGAGGCGGTATTCACGGCTGGAGGCAAAGGCAAAAAAGAAGCCTCAGAAGACGTCGATATGCCTGATGTCAGGCCGTCATCCGCCAAGCCATCAGCTGCACGAGCCGAGCCCGAAGAGGTGTCTGAGTCGGAGGAGGAAGAGGACGAGGATGCTAAAGCAAAGAAAGAGGCCAAGGAAGCAGCTGACAAGGAGAAAGCACTTGGCACAGAGAACTACAAGAAGCGGCAATTCGATGCTGCTATCGAGCACTACAACAAGGCATGGGAATTGCATAAGGACATCACTTATCTCACCAATCTGAGCGCGGCCTACTTTGAGAAGAAAGATTATGAGAAGTGCATAGAAACATGTCAGAATGCTATTCAAGAAGGACGAGAGGTGCTTGCTGACTTCAAGCTCATCGCAAAGTAAGTTTTTCCCACACAGTTAGTAATTTCTCATGTGCTAACACCTACCAGAGCTTTCGGTCGCATTGGCAACGCGTACGAGAAGATGGGTGATCTCCCAAATGCCATCACTAATTACCAGAAATCTCTTACTGAACATCGAACACCCGATATCCTGACCAAGCTTCGAAACGCGGAAAAGGCACAAGCCAAAGCTGAGAAAGAGTCATATATCGATCCCGCGAAGGCAGAGGAGGCACGTGAGCTCGGCAACACCAAATTCAAAGAAGCAGACTGGCCCGCAGCTGTCGAAGCCTATAGTGAAATGATCAAACGTGCTCCGCAAGATCCACGTGGTTACTCCAACCGTGCTGCTTGCTTCATCAAACTCCTAGGCTTTCCATCTGCCGTTACCGACTGCGATGCTGCTATCAAGCTTGACCCCAAATTCATCCGCGCGTATCTTCGCAAGGCACAAGCCTATTTTGCTATGAGGGAATACAACAAGTGCCTTGATGTCTGTGTCGAAGCCCTTGCACATGACGAGGGTGGCAAGAATGCACGCGAGATTGAGCAGCAGCAGCAAAAAGCGATCGAAGCCCAATACACTGCACGAGCGGGTGAGACGGAAGAGCAGACGTTGGAGAGGATCCAGCGTGATCCAGAGGTATGTTTCGTCATCAGGTGAAATAAAATCGGTTTTATTAACAACACCAATAGATTCAGCAAATCCTCCAAGATCCTGTTATGCAGAGCATTCTTCAACAAGCCAGATCTGATCCTGCTGCCCTGAACGAGCACATGAAGAACCCTCAGATTCGAATCTCTATCCAGAAGTTGATTGCTGCTGGTGTTATTAAGACACGCTAAAGGGAAGTGCTTCTTCTTGTTCAATACATTCACCAAGGCATAGGCGTGAGGCGCATAAATCGATAGCGAAAGAAATACTGTTAATGTTTTTTAGCGGGTCAAGACCAATGTATTGACTGTTTGCCAATGTCTCCTTGCAATCATGATAGCTATGTGAGTATGTTCCAAAGTATATATTGAAGAGTGTACTGTGGGTGTAGGAGTCTGGTCAAGCAAGTGCTAGGAGGTTTCGTCAATCTGCTAGGCACTCTGCGAACATGAATTTGTAAGCCTTCCGGCCGGTGATGTCATCTTAATGTGCTGTTCTGTTTCTCAAAGCTATTTGGCTACCCTACCTCACCCAGGATCCAGAATTATTTTTCGACATTTACGCCCAAATTTACCATGCTAGCAATTGTGGGTGCCACCGGCAAAATAGGGGGAGCCACTCTCTCCTCCCTTCTCTCCGAAAAAATCATCCCAGCCAACCAAATCTTGGCCACCACCATCTCCTCATCCTCCTCTCCAAAATGGTCTTCCATTGCCGAAAAGAGCGTCCAGGTCAGATACGCAACCTTCGAAGATCCTTCATCCATGAATGAAGCTTTCAGAGGTTGTGATCGCCTTTTTCTCGTCTCATCTCCCAGGATCGCACTGGATTACATGGATGCACCTCCAGGCGCAGGCCGCGAAAAGGATCATTTTGTCGCGCTAGAAGCTGCAGAGAAAGCTGGAGTAAATCACATCTTTTACACCTCGCTTGCTTTTGCGAATGCGTCCAAATCGAATGTTATGACTGCCCATGAGAGGACGGAAGAGAGATTGCGCGAGATGGAGAAGCATGGGATGAAGGTTACTATTATTAGGGAAGGTTTGTAAAATGAATCATGGCCGTTGTATTTCGGGCATTATGATGTTGGTAAGGATGAGAGGAGTGAGATACTTGTAGCGGGAGATGGGAAGATTTCTTGGACGGCTATTGCGGATTTGGGACGTGCGACTGCTTTAATTATTGGCGCGGAGGGGGATGAGTATGTAGGTAAGACAGTTTATTTGTCTAACTCCAAAGCACCTAAGTCGCTGGAGGAGATAGCAAAAGTTGTTTCGGAAGCGAAAGGGAAAGATGTGGTGTTGCGTGTCGGGAGTAGGGAGGAGCATGAGAAGTTCTATATTGAGGATAGACAGATGGATGAGGGTCATATAAAATGGTGGTCTCACACTTACGCTGCGCTGGAGGATGGTGAGTGTGAAATCAAAGAGGGCAAAACTTTGGAGAAGTTGCTCGGTAGTAAAGGTAGGACACCAAAACCTGTGGAAGAGACGATAAGGGAAATGCTGGCCGTCAAATAGTGTAGCTTGTTAGTAAAGGGATCAGGGTCACGTTTTCATAAACCAAGTCTTTCAAGTCTTATTCTCAAAAACTCTTAGGTCACACCCTCCTTATTCGGCATATACAAAGATCCCCGCACGTGAAGTTGGTGTTGCTGACGTTCGTTATTTTGCTATTCGGCCTCCTTCGTAGAGTTCTCAGTCACAATGCATTCAAGCTACTGAGTTGTCAAGAATCGATTTCTTGTCTTCGATAATTTTGCAAAAACAACGATGAAAAACCCAGGCTTGGGAACTGCGCTGAGCGCGCTGCTTATGTGCACAATGGCTATCCTGCTCGGCAACATGCTTTACAGCGTATCTACACCTCAAAAACAAGATCTGCTCGCTCGCAAGCTCGAGAATGGCACAGATCTCGCAAACCTCGAAAGTTTTTCGAACACCACAACCAGAATCGCTATTCCATTTGGAGATCTCAGCACTCCGAGAACTATCCACACTTTCTCCAAACGCCTCGATCCCATCTCGGTCGCGGACTGGGACAAGGCCATCCAAGATGGGGGTAGCCTCACATGTCTGATGCAAATGACAGCTGATGCCGCGAACAAGGCTGGAGTACCTCAATCAGCTTTCAAGGATCCTACCGAGTTATCCTCATGGGGCTGGATGATCCAAAAGCCTAGTGTGGACAACCCGGTTCCTTTCAAGCAGTTGTCAAGTCCTATTCTATCTCGGACAGCAGACGACTGGTCTGTGTACAAAGTGAGGCATATGATGCAGTGGAGTACGCAAGGGAAAAGTGGTAGAGTAAGTGTATCATGGTTGCAACGATCTCGATTGTCGGACTAAAGACATTCTTAGCCATCGAACGGGTACTATACTACTCATATCGGGCACGATGCCATCACTCCAGTTATCCTGTCTACGTATATGTTCTCGCCGGAGTATATGACAAGGATGATGAAGTTGCCTTCTTATCCGGATTTACGTCGATGGTCTGATGTTGTTTTTCTTGCGTAAGTCCACGGCACGCATGCGTGTGAATGATTTCGAGCAGGGTGATCAGTATTCTTAAACTCCACCTTCTAACCTATCAGCTTTAAAAACATTAGCATTGGCTTCCCATGATAGGACGCACTTCCAACACTTCAAGCTCTCATTTGAGTCCCACATTAAGTGAGTGATAACGAATATTACTCACTCACTGCATATAGATACTACAAAGCCATCGTCACCGAAAACCTCTACGACACAACCAACATCGACCCAAAAGGCGGTTCCAAGATCCCCTGCCCAGTGTGGTATCTCATAAACGACATATCCCAGTCCAGCAACACGCAGCCCATCTTCGAAAAAATCCTCAGCAGCTCCCAAAAATCTTTCGGCTCCCAGACCTGGCCAGGAATGCTCTTCGGACCAGCTGGTGCCGACGTGAACATCGATTATGAGATGACTTCTGAGAATGGGAAGGCTATGTTGGGTTGTGCGCATGCCAAAGCGATTGCGTACTTTCTGATACAACATAAGGACCAGTTGGGAGTGAATGAGGTCAAGTATTTGAGGGTTTGGGTGGAGAAGGACTTTAATGGGAACGATGCTATTCAGATGGCTTTTAAGTTGGGTCCTGTTAGTACGTCGACGCCGCCGTCGCCGAGGAGGGAGTTACGGAGCGGAATAGAAGTAAGTAGGCTTTGAGGTTCTGGCCGTTGAACTTCCTTGACTCGATTTCGTAAATGCGCCATAATGGTATTCTGAGAGAAGAGCAGCAAGGTTGCCGAAGAGTAAACAATAAAGAGTAATCACTTTGCCGCCATGTGCAATACCTTCAGGTGGCACGGGTTAAGCACATAATGAGGTTTAGTCGATTTGTCAGAATCGGTGGCTATGCATTTTCCCGCCATACTTTTACAACTGGAAGTCCTTGTCCTCTTCACCATTTGTTCAGCCGAGGCCATTCTAGTACAAATAATTAGAAGGAAGGTTAGTTCCCCATGCTATACTACAATACCTGCCATATTAGCATATACACATGCTTTTCATGGGCAATGGACCTCTTCGCCAATATTGCGTCTCTCGCCCTCTTCCAAAATATCGCATATATGTACAAGTACAGACAACCGTGCCGGCCAGTTGGATTCCACCACAGCTCTCGAATATGATATCTTCCTATGACATCTCAACACAATACAGCTGATGCGCCCAATATATTTCCAAGGCTTATTGTCCCAATAATTTTAAACCCCAAAACTCCATGCTAATAAATTTACCAAATATACTCGCTAAGTGCCAGGACATTCTCATCCAAACCCCTCTTAGCCTGAACAGCAACTTCTCTACGCTCACTCTGAAGGGTTTCTGAATACGATAACTCCATGAGGGTCTTCATCTCCTCGTACGTGAAACCGATGTCTTTCCCTTTGGCCCTAGCTTCGGCGACAATAGCCTCTGGCCCGGAAGCACAAAGTCCGTAGTAGAGGGCGGAGCGTGGGAGCGAAGCTGTTGGCTCGACGTTCTTGAGGTTTTGTTGGAGAACGAGGATGTTGAGTTGGAGACGGCCGCAGCCGTTTTTGTTCATTATTGGTATTTTGGGCGCGAAGTGGAGGAGAAGGTCGTCTAGTAGAGTAGACAATCCATTCATAATGAAACTGGTAGGTCGCGTTAGTATTCTCCAAAATCATTTCTCCATTAAGCTTACCCGCGCTGTTGGTCCTCTAGGTAGTCCCCTGCTTCTTCGTCAAAGTCAAGGATATCGGTGTTGAGAGCCAGGACTTCGGGATCAGGATCATTGTGCTCCTGATTGAGCAAGAAAGTGCGAGCCATCGATCGAGTAACGTGATAGATAACGTGGCACCTAATTTCCACATGTAACATGCGAAGAGCGTTAGTGGCCAGCTCCTGAAATGACGTGACGAGACCGTCGTAAGCCACCTTCGACTCATCACTGAGAGGCAGATATATCTTCAGGGTCTTGGACTGCTTCTCAGCTCCAGTGACAAGAGTCCACCTGTGATCTTGACTCTTCCCAGAGGATTCTCGCCTGGAAGACTTGGTGGCTTCGGGAGTGACTTTGCCCAGACGCTTGAACTTTCCTGCAAGCCATCTCATGCTCGTTGCAAGAAGACATAACGCGGCGATGTTCTTTTTGTCAGAAACGATGTCCATCTCCTCAATATGGATAGCATCAGAGGATCGAATTAGTAAGGCTGCTTCTTTTCTGAGAAGTTCAGGTACGATCGCCTCGTCGGATTGCATTATGGCTGAGACAATATCTCGGATCTCGCCCCCTTCTATCAAAGCCGCAGACATTTTCTGCCGACCTCCAGTTCGCGGGTGTGGTTGTGCTCGACTGACTTTGGCTTTGTACCAACCGCAACATTTATCATAGTATATAACCAATTGATTGATAATCAGCTGGCTAAAAGCTTGATCGTGCGGTAAAATATCGAGCATTTCGCAAAAGGCAACAATTAGTCTCAGGAATTGATATGTGCCTTTGAAAATGGGCTTCTCGGAGTGAGAGCTCCACTGCGGATCTTGCTGAAAGGCATCGGCTTCGATGAATATCCTTGCGCATTGCTCCTCAAGTGCCTCATCAAGTAGTGGCAGGAACACATTAACCAGGAAGTCATCAAGAAATGATGTCAAGGTACTGAGGGCGATATCAGATGTCGGCGGAACGATCTCTCTCAAACGATTCAAGAAAATCAGTGACGGAGGAAGGAGAGCGCCCATGTTGAAGACGTTTGGTTCAACAAGCAGTTTATGGCCCGTTGCACCACCATCAACTGTGGTCGTGCTGCTGTTCAAGTTGGTAATGTCAGAACGCTTCGTGTCCGACACCAATCCAGGAACTGAGGATTTGAGGATGAGGTCGAGATCTTCCCGTTCGCTTGCCATATCCGTGGATTTGGGATCCATGTTCGAAAGTTTGAAAATCTGTTTCGTCTTGTCTCGCTGGGTACGCGAGAAAACATTACCCGTTCTATCGCCAGCCTGGCCCTGTCTGGATGAGTTGTTTGAGTTGGTTGTTAAATAATCATGCAACAGTGACCGAATCTCACTCTGAAAGAGCTTCCAAAGCTCTCTGAAGCCACTTGTGAGTGACGATGAGGTACGTAAGCCCTCTCGCTTCAAAATTCCAGCAATAACTTCATGAACCACGCGGTGTCCTTCAGCTATGGCCTCAAATTTAGCGTATAGTGTACCCAGGAGTTCTTCCAAGAGAGCGACTTTGGCAGGATTGGTAAAGTTCATTGTGTCTTGGTCTTCCTTTCTCCTTAGCTTGCCCAAGCTCTGCTTATCAATGTCTTTACTCGTCTTTTCGACGACCTTGAAGAGCTCCACAGGAAGGCGTTGTGTGATGGTGTCCACAGCCACCTCGAGGACGCCGAGGCTGTTTAGCGATTCGACGAGCAGTTGTATATAGTCGAAACTATTTGCTTCTGGAATGCGGGTGGTATCATCTTGCATCGCAGAGGATTCGCTTTCCAACTTTTCCAGATATTCATGAAGCTTTCGGCCTCTCACATCGGTGGCTGTATTGCCAGATCTGGGTGCGATACCTTTGCTGTACTGATTGGCATGTTGTTTAGATCTGCTCTCACAATATGGTGATTTCAGGTACAAGTGGCTATGTAGTTCTTCAATCAAGATATCCACGACTGTCTGAGCCCTGTCAGTTCCGTAACACCTTTAAAAAATAATTAAGGAAAGCACCTACCTGTTCCAAGTTGCTCAGTCTCACTCGCAAATCCCTCAACGCACCTATCTCTTCCATTTTCGGCTGTCGAATGAGCCTCAAACCATCTTGAAGAAGTTCGACGGCGGTAATAAAACGCTTATCTGATATTCGCGCCTCAACCTTCTCGGGTATGGCTTGGATATTTTCTCTGAAGGACCAAATTAGTCACGTCCACTGCTGAAAACGAGGACGCCTACATTTGATTAAGAGTCTGGAGCGCTTCATCGTATTCTCGACTTTTCTGAGCTAAGCTCTTGAGCTCTGGTTTCGTGCTCGAGAGCGCTGTTTTGGCCGACAATAACTTCTCCCTTAACTCTCTCAACATCTGCAGACTTGTTTGAATTGAGGTTTGTATAGCATGGAAGGTACCGATAGAGCTATTGAATCCCTGATGGTGCTCATTCACAATAGCCTTGAGGGCGTTCTGCAACTGCTGATGTATAGCTTTGAATTCGGGGTAACGAGAAGCCATTCCCAAGCTGCTGTTGTCCATAAGTTGCAGTGCAACTTGTACGGGCACGCATTTCTCGTCCATCATGAAATTCCAATGCTCTTGAATGATGGCCAGCACGTCCTCAATCTGCTTGACTCCGTCTTCCTCCTGATATCCAGCTCCAGCTCCAGCTCCAGCTCCGCCGGCCCTTGGCCGTGTTGGACTTCTTTGCGCGAATGATTTACCACCGCTCCGCCTCTTTGCCTGTGAACGTTCCAAGCTAGTGGGCCGATTGACTTGTGGGCCTCCATCCTCACCGAGTTCGTCGACATTATTGCGACTCCTCGTAAATCCACCATACTGTGATGTAGGAGCACTTGGGGGCCCTACCTGACCATAGGCCCCTTGACGTCGGTCGCGGGCGCGGAATACTGGGGGACCTCGTGCTTCGGCGGTGCCTTGTTCCTGTGCATCATCGCCATAGGGATTGACATTGAGCGCCGTGTTGGAGCCTCCATAATTGGCTCCGTATGGATTCGCACCGCCATAATTAGACCGCACCGAGTCTGGATACCCATACGACATTATGCCTTTTCAGGTGCTCCTACCTGGACTCGTATCGTAGGTGGAATGACTGTTGGGTTTTCAGTAGCCCGAGATTCATTGTTCGTGGGTTTGGTCGCTTGGTAGGTACTTAGGGAGGTACTTAGGGAGGTACTTAGTAACCTTACATGCGCTCCGTGAAAGCGTGAACAGGAGCCATCTCTAAGCTCCGCGCACCCCTGTCGCAGAAGACGGAGCTAGTAGGCACACCACGTGATAGGCTTCCTTGTACTACTTATAGTAACCTTAGCGCGTTTGGCTGAAACAAAGATTACTTATTAATTTTTAATAATTAAATTTAAATATAAAGTTTCTAAAAATATTACGCTTATTTAATATTAATTAAGTCTAAATTGTAATAATCTTTTAAGATCGACTATTAGTTTATTAAAATTAGCTATTACGTAAAAGATATTATTAATAGAATATTAAGCTCGATAAGTAGTTACTAATTTAACTAGCTATCGATTTTAATAAGGTAATAATTTTAAGCTAACTAATAAGTATATACTACTACCTAGTCTATTAGTATATTATTATAATAAGATAATAGTCGCCTAAGACTATAATTTTAACTAGAGTATTGACCCCACCAATGAACCAACCCTACCTAT